>CABFVX010010274.1:0-14724 GCA_902151425.1 Timema shepardi | reverse complement strand
TATATATATATATATAAAAAATCAGTACCTACAAAATAACACTAATAAAATGGTTGTTATAAATAATATTTTCTCAGCAAAATTTATAAATTTATGTCTCCCTGAATATATATTTTTTGTTTGTTTTATTATTTCTATAAATTAAATTATATTTTGTATTTTAATCACTCTCTTTTTCCTATTATATCTACATGATTAAATGTATTCGTTTTATTATTCATCTATATTCTATATAATCAAACATCCCAAAACTATCTAGAATTATTCACATTGCACCGCCATGTGTTTTGATTTCATACCTAATTTTTATGATAATAACGCGTTTAATATATATGAAATACATTAGGTAAATGCATACTCCTTTAAGTGAACTTCTCTTTGGATGGTGTAATTAAAACAAAAACCATTATCAATTTTGGCTGAAAAAAATACATTTTTATTTATAAAACGACATTCTTATGAAAACTGGACTTTTCACGCCCCTTACAAAGTTAGCAATAAGTAGAATAAATAAGTTCAAAACTACTATTTTTTTACTGTCTGTTTAGGGTTATACGCTTATGTACTAATTATTCTCATGTGTAAGGGGCTAGAGGGTTGAATTTAAAGTAAATGTATCCTCATTTACATAGAGTGAGAAGGGGAAACCTTTTAGATTAAAAAAACCCTCTCAGTACACCCAACTGAGATTGAACCCAAATCTCCCCGTCATCAGTATTCTAGTCTATTGCGACAGTGACACATTAGACCATGTGGTCACCGAAGTGGGTTTTAAAATGTATTAATTTGATTAAATCACCCCTCCTTTCTTTCAGAGTTATGAACCCAGCGATGCAACTACACACCTTCGTTGTTAGCTTACTTAACTTAACTTTACTTTACTTTACACGTAAATCTGCGCGCGCACTCGTTTCCATGGTGACTCAATGTCGAGGAAAGACATTTAAAAAAAAAAGACCTGAGTTAGAGATGTTTTCAGCCATGTGGCCCAACAGTCGTCGTCTTTAGTAGTTCAACAAAAACACATTCTACCATAGATTTTATAATCAAATATACATAGGCCTACATATCATTTTATTTATCACCGAGTCTTACATGTTTAGGTTATACGCATATTTATTAATTATTAATGGTGTGTGAAGCTTCGAAAAGTTGAAGTCGAAGGTAAAATCTCCTTCGGCTTCGACTTCAACATCTACAATAACCTTCGCATATTCGAAAAATTTTAAAGGAAGGATAAATCTTCGATAGATTATCAAACGATTTAATTTTACTCTACTAAATATTACATATTTCAATATTTGACCATTTTAAAACCGTTACTAAACAGAATTTTAACATTGACTAGTAATTTAACTACCATGAAGTAAGCATAGATCAAAACCGGGTAAGTTAATGTTAATATATTATATTCAACACCGTCAACATAATTTTGTCAAAAATAAAAATACCTATAAGGAAATAACATCATAGCCACTGGTATGAAGCAGAGGAAGCGCTTTAGTTTGTGTTATATCATCGTAGCTCGCTTCTAATGTTTGGTCCTTAATATTCTATATCTTTGGAACTAACCGTGACAAATTTAAAAGCTCATTTTGACACATAAGTTTTTCATAGCTTCTTAGACTATTCTTGATTATTAAAAATGGTTGATAAGGAAAGTAGGAAACGAACACGAAATTTAATGTATAATTATTATCAGAGAAATGCAGATGAAAGGACATGCATATGTAAAATTTGCAAAATAATTGTGGATCTAATAATTAAAAGTAGCGTTTAGTGACAACATCAAAAGTCCCAGGTAGCTTCGACTTCGACTACTCTTCGCAAGTTACAAGCTTCACTTCGCATTTAAAAATGGGCCTTCGCACACCCTTTCTAAGTAAATTATTTTAGTGAGTTAGGGATGAATAAGGATGAATTTTGGAGGAAATATATCCGCATTTGCATGGGTAGGGAGAGTAGAAAAACATTTGGGAAAAAAACACCCTGAGTAAAACCAGCCGGGATTCGAACCTAAACTTCCTTGTCTTAGGCTGTCTAGTCCAATACGAGAGTGACGTTTTAGACCATGCAGCCATCGAAGCAGGTAAACATGCACTTAAAATACCCACTGAATTAAAATAACGTGACCCATACCCGTGGGTGCGTGTAAAGAAAGACGTCAGTCTCATCAAGCCTGAATGATTTACCGGTTACCGAGGTTCGAGTCCCGAATGTGTGTGCTTAGGTTATATTTTTACCAAATGGTTTTGCACACTTATTTCAAACAAAAGTGTGTGCATTTTCTCTCAAAGTCAAACTTACTCATCCCTGCTCCATCAGTGTGGTTAAATGGGTTTGGCAATCAGATAAATCTGTGCCGGGACCGAGGATTGAACCCCGAACCCCCAGCAAATAAGTCTGACACCTTACCACTAGGTCACATGGTCGAGTAGTTATACGTCTACTATGCATATATATATATATATATGCATAGTAGATGTATAACTACTCGACCATGTATATATATACTTACCACCCACAGGAAATAACGTTTCAAAATCTAAAATCAAATGTTCGTAAAGCAATATTAAAGTTCTTTGGAACATGTCTGAAAATTCGACACAACTAATGACCAAAATAATGGTCACAGTAAGATCTGTCCTCAAGAAAATCATTAGTTTTCCCCTTCACCTCAAATTTTATATTTAAAAAAAAAGGGTTTTTAAATGTTATTTTAAAACGTTTTATCAGGGGATCCAAGATTGATTTTTTTTTCCTCTTATTAACTCAGTGTATAGGTGACCTGGAGGTCTAGGGGTAAGGTGTCAGACTTCTGTGCTGGCGGCCGGGGTTCAATCCTCGGTCCCGGCACAGATTTATCTGATTACCAAACCCTTCCTTCACCTCTGACAAGACATCTTGTGAATGTGGGGAATGCCAGGCCTCCACCGTGGTTCGGATTCCACGTTAAACTGTAGGTCCTCCATTTCATCTCACAATCACCCTACCATTACACATTAGCGTAAGTGCGTATAACCCGAACGGGTAGTAAGACGCGGNGGCCGGGGTTCAATCCTCGGTCCCGGCACAGATTTATCTGATTACCAAACCCTTCCTTCACCTCTGACAAGACATCTTGTGAATGTGGGGAATGCCAGGCCTCCACCGTGGTTCGGATTCCACGTTAAACTGTAGGTCCTCCATTTCATCTCACAATCACCTTACCATTTCACATTAGCGTAAGTGCGTATATCCCGAACGGGTAGTAAGACGCGGTGCTAATAATAATAATAACTCAGTGTATAAAATAAGTTTACTTATAACAATCCATTTCTTAGCCATTTTGAAACAATGATAAAGAATAATAAAGAAATATTATTAAAACTTTTTAGCTGAGCTCTGTACTACATCACTCGTAGTCCAGTAGTGGAAAGATTATCCAGTACTAATGTACCGTTGTCCAGGGGACGTACTAATGTACTAATAGTACATCCTTTCTGTGGAGAATCTTTCCATGTCCTGGTAAGATGAGGTGATGGTGATAGTGAGTATGATGGTGATAGTAAGTATGAGGGAGATAGTGAGTATAAGGGTGATAGTGAGTATGAGGGTGTGAAACCAGTGGAAATATTTAAACCTAACTTAAGCCTAATTAACCAAACCCTGGTGACCGTTGAGTAATTCCTATTCCGGGAAAAATACCCAAGATACTCTCCGGGAATCGAACCTGGGGCCCCTAAATTTGTAGCCAGGTACACTAACCACAACACCAGGGGATCGGCTTTTATAAAATAAATCGAGAACGACAAAAGTAAATGACCTCTTGAAGACTTATGCGAGCTTGGTAGCTAGCTGGCGAGTAAACATTGCAGCGCTGGAAAGTTGGCGTGGCGTCTTGCCAACCAGACAAAAAAAAATAGCGCGACAACCGACGAGCCGTGTCACTGTATAAAAAAAGCGCTAGAAACAGGTTATAAGATAATTCATATCCGTGCTCTACCAACAACTGGTCGCCATAGCAACCAACCAGAACCACTTTGCCTAGTGCTTACTACTTACTACATTCACGACCTTTGTTACTTGGATGACAGCACAAAAGGTTACTAGAAATAATCCCTAATATAGCCCTACGCCAACAGCTGACACCAGTCACTGGATAACTGTAATGAAAACGTGTGGTAATGTTTGAGTTTGATAGTTAACCACAGTAATTTAGGCCAATACTATTTATATTTATTTGAGGTCAAACACGCTTATTTATCGTTTTATTCCACTTAAAAGGTGACCTGGCGGTCTAGGGGTAAGGTGTCAGTCAGACTTCTATGCTGGCGGCCGGGGTTCAATCCTCGGTCCCGGCAAAGATTTCTCTGATTAACAAACCCTTCCTTCACCTCTGACAAGACATCTTGTGAATGTGGGGAATGCCAGGCCTCCACCATGGTTCGGATTCCACGTTAAACTGTAGGTCCTCCATTTCATCTCACAATCACCCTACCATTACACATTAGCGTAAGTGCGTATAACCCGAACGGATAGTAAGACACGTTGATAATAATAATAATAATAATAATAATAATAATAATAAAATAATAATATTCCACTTAAAATAATTATTATTCACACCACTTTCACAAAAGGTCTAATTAACATAGTTTCAAAATGGCGACCGACGACTTTAAACCATGTGATTGAACGTGGCGGAAACAAGTATTTTACAATGATGCACACACGCAGTGGATAACAATATTTTATTCAGTTAAATATTTCAAAATACGATAAAATAATCATAAAATAATTTATTACATATAAAAAAATCACATGTATTTTCTCTTTCCAAGTAAATGCAATACCTATATTAAAAGGTATTCATGTATGCACTATATTACACACCATAGATAACATTCCATATTGTTTCGGTTTGGGTAAAAATAAATTATTAAAAGTTATGAAAAAGTGTAAGAAAACTTAAGTTTACGTTATTTTAAATGTAAAATATAACATGTAATTAAAAAATCTAACATTTATAGCAAAACAGAGATATTTTACAAGTGTTGGCAACCTAAATCCTAAACATTTTATTTTTGAACTGTAATCCAGGTAAAAAGCTATCGTGAACGAACTCTATATATGCCTCTACACGCTAACTCACTGGCTAGCGTCCGTCCACCTGTCCACCACAACTAAAGAGAAATCACGTTTTTCAACAGCACCGAGCTTTAGAAATTCACCAAGGTATTGTGCGTATAAAACCATAGAACATCCATCCACTGTAGCCCGCAGCGGTGAGAGGGCTAACTAAACGCCAAGCACATCTAGTCAGAATGTTTCGGTAATGAAGAGGTCGGGGATTAAATCCTGTCCAGGCGTACCGAGGGACGGATATCCTAAATAGTTTTCTTCACTCCTCCTCTAACACAAATGCAGGTACATTTCATATAAATGTTGTAACTATGAAAAATTTCGATCTCAAGGTTCTGATGAATCTTTACGTTTTATGTGACCCACAACCTAAAAAAAATTTGTTTGTCCTCGGGGTGGTGTTTTGATTTGTATCGATACACAATATAAACAATAGTTTAATGATGTTTGGAAATTCTCGAAAATTGCCATAACGATTTTGTTTGAAATTGATATCTAAGAAGCCCTTACATGATCAAATAATACAGATAATTTGAGATTTGATCACAGATTAATTATATTTTTGACAAAGCAAAAAAAACCCACCAAACTATTGTGTCATCTGTGGACCACCTGGCACACCGCAGACCACAGTTTGAGAGCCATTGATATAGCGACTCCAAAACTGGAGGGGGTGGGGGAAGAGATCTGTGGGGGCTGGATCTCCTCCAGTTTTAATATTTGGGGGCTGGGACTATCTTTAGACACTCTCACTCCCACAATATCCTTCATCTGCACTCAAAACATGTTTATAATTATATTTTACTATTGTATAACTGTCCTACACCTTAGCTCAGTCGGTAACATGTATGTATATTGAACTAAGGAGCCCGGGTTTAATTACCGACATGGCCCCAAATTTATCAATAGTGAATTGTGGGTTTCCCCTTTCAGACTGATGAATTAATGGCCGAAGGGCTGGTTGTCGTGTCTGTTCTAGATTTAAGTTAGTTTAAAAATCGTGTGCTGATATAATCAGTCAGTTCAGAAAGTGCACGTTAAATACCTCAAATCAATTAAAGAGGAAAATATTGTTTAACCAGTCCATGGTGGACTGCTTAATCTTGAAGATATTGTCCAACCAGTTCATGGAGGACTGCTTAATCTTCAAGATATTGTCCAAACAGTCCATGGCGGACTGCCTAATCTTGAACATGTTGTTTAACCAGGCCATGGTGGAGTGCCTAATCTTAAAGATATTATTTAACCAGTCCATGGTGGACTGCCTAATCTTAAAGATATTAGTTAACCAGTCCATGGTGGAGTGCCTAATCTTAAAGATATTATTTAACCAGTCCATGGTGGACTGCCTAATCTTCAAGATATTAGTTAACCAGTCCATGGTGGAGTGCCTAATCTTGAAGTTATTATTTAACCAGTCCATGGTGGACTACTTAATCTTAAAGATATTATTTAACCAGTCCATGGTGGACTGCCTAATCTTAATGATATTATTTAACCAGTCCATGGTGGACTACTTAATCTTAAAGATATTATTTAACCAGTCCATGGTGGAGTGCCTAATCTTAAAGATATTATTTAACCAGTCCATGGTGGACTACTTAATCTTAAAGATATTATTCAACCAGTCCATGGTGGACTGCCTAATCTTAATGATATTATTTAATCAGTCCATGGTGGACTGCCTAATCTTAAATATATTATCTAACCAGTCCATGGTGGACTGCCTAATCTTAAAGATATTATCTAACCTATCCATAGAGGACTGCTTAATCTTGAAGATATTGTCTAACCAGTCCATGGTAGACTGCCTAATCTTTAATATATTGCGCCAATTAAGCTAATATGTTAGGGATGAGGAAGGATGAATTTACAGAAAATGTATCCACATTTTCTCCGAGAGAAAGAAAGTGGTAAACCATTTCTGAAAAACCATCCCTAGTACACCTGACTGAACTGTTAGTCCTGATCTCCCGGTCATTAGTTAGGATGAATTCTGTATGATCTTAAATTAACCATTAATCTTTTCAAAGATTATAGTAATTTTATTTATAAATAGCATTGTATTAACATTAGATAAGCCATAGAAACTTTTCGAATCCTCTTGCTACAAATAAAATATAAATAGTAAGATAATCTAGTCCTCCTTTCATTGACACGTAATAATGTTTCAAAATTTTGTAATTTAGTAGACTGATATATATCCATGTCTCAAGTCATTCAAATGTAAGGCTATATTAGCTAAAAGCTCTCTTAATATAATCAAAAAGTTTTACAAACTATTCTGAAAATACAAAGCATCTACGATATTGGCAAGTTGTTCCAGTTTTTTTTATATATATTTATTACAACTGCCCGAAATTTTCTATAAAGCACCCATTTTTTTGGGGGGGGGGAGGGGGGCTTTCTTAATATTTATTTTTGTTTAATATATTATCACAGTCACTAAGTATTATTAAATAATCAACCTCATCAACAAACAATCTTGTTTCCTTTAACCCCTCAATTTTCAACTAAAAACATAAATGCCTACTCAATTTTAGTTCAAATTTACAAATAATTTTTGGTATTTTGTCTTTCAAACAGAACACATTACTTCTTATTTACAATATATTAATTTTGTAATAAGTTGAACAGTTTAGCTTTTTTATTTAATTTGGTAAATGAATCAATTAGAGTGCAATCTTCTAAATGAAAATATGCTGCCCATGTATTGTTTTCAGCAAATTTCATAATATTTCTGGTTAAATAGAATTTCTCAAAGGTATTTATTGATCTTGTTCTAATATTTCCCTTCTTCATATAATGTATATACTGATGCTAAAACTATTTTCGTTAATTATCTGCTTGTCCTCAGACTAACCCTATCTAAGAAGTAATAATTTTATTTATTTTGCCTATGGCGTATCCCCAGAGGCTATAAAATGATAAAATATGACCTAACATAACAAAATGTAGATCTACAAGATATATGGTCAATGTGAAAGAATAGATTAGTCAGTACAACTCAATACATTTACGTTATTATTACAAACACCATACGGTTTAGAAAGATGATCACAGATCAATGTCCAAAGCAGTGGTGCAGGAACGTTTAAATGGGGTGGGGGGGGTTAGAACCAATCATGTGCTTTTATAGGGGATAACATTTTGGAGATTAAAAAAAGAGCAGTAAAATGTAATACAGCTGTCCCTCACACTACGAGAGTGATTGGTTTTGATAAATAATCGCGTAACACGAAAACGCAGGTGAATATATTTTAACATGTGTGAGATAGGGATTACTCCAAAGGAAAATATTAAATAAAAACTTAAAACTTGTAAATGAATGCATTTTTTAATAATTTATCTAACTAGTACAATGCAATAGGTAGCCTACACCCATTGTCAATCTTCAATCCCCTGAGATTTGTAAACAAACACAATTTTTATTTAATTTATCTAATTAATACAATGCTACAGGTACACTTAATGTTAATATTCAATCACATGATAAATTAACTGGATTTGTCAAATCTAAATTATCACTATCTTGCTCTTGACGGTAGGCTTTTGCTCTCTTAACGGCCCTTGGACGGTAAGCTCTTGATCTCTTGAAGGTCCTGGGACGCTAAGCTCTCTCGAAGGCCCTGAGCTGGTAAGATCTTGCTGGCATAAAGGCCCTAGGACGGTAGGCTCTTGCTCCCTTGAAGGCCCTTGGATGGTAGGCTTTAGCCCTTTTGAAGACCTTTAGACGGTAAGCTCTTGCTCTCTTGAAAGCCCTGGAATGGTAAGCTTTTTCTGTTGTGAAGGCCCTGGGTCTTTAGACTGAGGATTTTCAACATCTTTGATAAAATGGTCAAGACTCAACTGACGAGCAGCATTCTTTCTCTGTCCATAGAGTTCTTTGTAGCAAGTCAAATAGCTCTGGATCTCTCTGGCAACTTTGGTGCTTCTATCCATGTTAGGGCCATTCTCTTTATTAATTCTAATTGCTCTGTCATTGTGCCTAGAAAAATTCAGCTACTTGTTTTGTTGATACTTGTTTGATAGGCTCAACAACATAAGGCCCTTCCTCTTCATCTTTTATGGCATTCTCCATTTCCAGAAGATCTTCTTCATTGGTGAGTTCTGTTTAGTGGGATTGGAGCCTGGTTTATGTCCTCAAATCCAACATCTTTATATGTCAACGATGGCATGTCTTGAATCGGATGGCTCGTGTTCAGGATAAAAATCATGAGAATCAGACACTTCAGGCCAAATATTTTTCCAAATTTCCTTCATACAGGACTGTTTGGATTCTGCTCCTGCATCTACAACGTTGTCAATACCACCCCCCTAACACCAAACTGTACAGAAAAGATCTTTGTCCTAACTGGAATGTGCGTGCACAAGGTCATGTCACCACCGTACAGGATGATTGCAAAATTACAGCCGACCATGCATTCTTTTTTTTCTTTTTTTGAATCGCGTTATAGCGAAAGCGTCAAGTGAGATCACGTACAACGAGGGATACCTGTATTTAATAGTCCAATTGTTTATTTTTCTAATTTATTTTAGTCATTCCAAACTTTGGAATTAATACACGCAAAAAAGTCAAGAAAAATTATATCTGATGCAGCTCAGCTAAAATTTATGAAACACTCAAAATTAAAGTAGATTTCCATACACCTTTGCCCTATATTTGTTACTAGCTATAAAATCAATAACTAGTTTTGCAATTTCAATTTTGTTGAACCTCTCAGGGAATTTAGTCTACATTGTCTCATCGTGGAGTGAGGATAGTTTTTAATGCATCCAAGGATTGAAAAACTTCTTTTATACAGTAGCTGAAGAAGCTGATATCACTATCAGAGTTTTCAAAATCTTTTCAGTGTTTGCTCCAAGCACATCATAGTTGTATTATGTTAACTCAGTGTGAACTTTGTATCTTACCTCAACAAGATGTTTACATTATCTAAAAGTTTTACTATATTATTTGGGGGGAAGGGGGGGGGGAGTAAAAATGTAATTTCCTGAGTGGCATTTACAAGGTACAGTACATGCTGTATTGTTTGTTCCACTGCTCTGTAGTCGCACTGTGAGCTTTAGTTCTTGCATGACCAGTTCTATTCCATATTTTCCTAGGTAATTGCATATATGGTTGGATCTAAATGGTCTTTCTGGTGATAACCATTAAAATACATCCATTTGGATCTCCATTCGTCATTCAAGCTGAAGGATTGTGAGGTGTTATTTCATATTGGCTTTCTATACTTGAGCCTGGTGTGGGGTAAAGAGTTCATTGTGTTATGTATTGGTAATTCTCTTAGAGCCAATAGGCGGTTAATCTTTTCCCATTCACGGTTTACCGCATGTTGTCCTCTGAGATTTGAAGGAGTGATGTTTGCCAGAACGTGGAACCACGGAATTGGTGTGGATTTGAGAGTGCTTGATACTATCCTGGTTGCGTCATTAAGATGGACGTTGACCCTGTTGGTAAGGCAGCACCTTCCCCATAGATCACAATTTTCAGCAACAGAGTAGACTAGTGACTGTGTATTGTGTATAAGAAGTATTAATTTGACATGGCTCTCGATTGCATCAAATCTAGGATAATAAGAGAGATAAAATAAACATCTTAAAATGTTTTTTAATAATTAGTTTAAATGTTTGGAAGCGACTGAAGGGCACACAAATACAAATATAGATCATAAACATATAGCTTGATGCGTCACAGCTTTATTAAAAATTAAATTATTGAGTATTTCTCTGATACCGGTTATATTTGACTACGTAATCATCAATAGTATTAACTATAATTACAAACAAACTGTCATTTTTATTATAGTTTTGTTTTAATCGAGATCATGACTTATATTGCTTATGTTGTACATTCAAGTTACTAAATTGTAATAATTACACCTGGTCAACAAATTTAAAACTTTTTTTGTTTATTTTATAAATATATTTTCAATGGGTTTATTTGTGTCTAGAAAACTAAAAAGTAACCATTAAATATACTTCACTCTAGTTTTGAAATTAAAGAGTCCCCTTTATATAAAATGAAACAGAGTTTGTAAGTGTTCATGGGATACAAAAATGTAAATAAAAGAATATATTTTGTAAGTTTTTCTGAACAAAGATATTTTTAAACTTTAAACCATATGGGTACCAAAGATAGAATGCTACAATACAGTTAGAATGTTCAGAACATTTTACATATATTGTTCATTGAATCATATAGGCTCTGAAGGGGAACCACCCTTGATTCACTTGTTGATTTGAAAATAAATACCATATTTTATTAATAAGCTACAGTTACCGTTTTAAAAAGTTATTGTTTTCAAAACGATGAAAAAAAGGGGGCTGGAACAGGTTAGAGCTTGTGATCTCTAGATTATTAAAATCCATACTATTGTCTTATTTGTGGAGTTGGTAGGTCATTAAATTTGTGATTACTTAATATTTCTAAGTGCTAAACGACCAGATATAACATTTCTCGCATAGTTTGCTTTGAAAAACGGTAATCAAGCTTAAATTCTTTATCCCTGTATATATTAAGAGAATCCTGCATATATCTCTATATGACGAGCTGATTCTTCCTCTTTTATGTCTTTAATTTTGTAATGACACTGTTTTGGACTCCTCTCATATATTTAAAATCGTCATGGATGAAGTGCATTTTTCTTTAATGAACTGTATGTAAAATATCCTTTTAATACCTCATCCATGGAGAGTCACGCGCTTGTCTGAAGTAATTTCATTATATTGCACCATAAAACTTTTTTCATTTAAAAGATCAACTCCGTAGTATTAGAAGATCATGTGAAATGCTGGCTCCCTCTACCCAATAGGATGCCAGGAGTTCTACTAGTTAGTTTTAACACTGGTGACAAGAGGTCCAAGAGGCAAGGGGTAGGTAATATATAAGCAGTTTGTGCGTATGAAGTAGCAGCAGTAACACAATTCTATACAGCAAACAGTACTCAGAAAGGGGAATGTGTAATATCACAGAATAACAATTCGTAATTTAACAATAAACTGTGTCATTTCATATCATATCTACAGTACCAAAGCTGTATTTATTTAAATAAATCGTATGCAACATTAAAAGTATTGCTCATTTCATAAGAATAAGTATCATATATAACTATATCACATAACCGTGTACAAGTTGCTGGGCAAGATCTCAATATAAAACCGTATCACATTAATTGGCACCGTATCGCGGGTCAAATATCGCAATATAAAACCCGTATCACTTTAATTGGCGCCCAATCGCGGGGAATCATTAGTAAATAAATAACATATCTTCATAATTTAATCAATTATTTCGTCAATTTAAGCCAACAACCCAGGGAAATATTCCGCCATGTTAGATAACTGGCAGGGCGATAAATGTTTTCAGACCATCATACGTAGAAAAGCTAATATATACGATATTAGGATATAGAGAAAGTGTATGAATCTTAGGAAATTATTTCCTTTAGAGATTGATTTTATTTATCGTGTTTTGGATTCATTTCATGCACGCTCCAAGGCGTAGTGTCAGGGTAGACTATGGGACTTAATTCTCCAAAAACCTTCTACTTGAAGGTGAAGAGAAATAAATAGCATGAGTTTATTTGCTATAATAAGTTTAAAAACAAAGTCCAATGCGATAAAACTTGACAACTTTGCTTCTTACACTAGGAAAATATTATTTTTCTCGTTCCCTTTCCCTTATGAGACTAACTTCTATTTTTTCCTTCACCTCTGACAAGACATCTTGTGAATGTGGGGAATGCCAGGTCTCCACCGTGGTTCGGATTCCACGTTAAACTGTAGGTCCTCCATTTCATCTCACAATCACCCTACCATTACACATTAGCGTAAGTGTGTATAACCCGAATGGGTAGTAAGACGCGGTGCTAGTAATAATAATAATAACAACTTCTATTTTTTCTAGTTTCTAGTTTTTGGCCGGTAGATAATGATAGACTAGCACATTATCCGATCACTATAGGATTAGTGGTTATAGAATGACCCAATTATACTCCAGTTTGCCATGCAGAGTGCAAGAGAAGCAAAATTGGAATGTGTGTTAGACTTATTGCCAGTGATTAGGAGAACGGGGTTTGAATCCTATTCAAGTATGCTGAGGGTGTTTTCACATAAATGGTTTCTCACTCTCTCTCTCTCTCTCTCCACGCAAATGTGTTGTTGATGCACGCGTATAGCCTGTACTAGTACAAAGACGCAAAGAAAATTATAATAATAATTATTATTATTAACACTGCGTCTTACTACCCGTTCGGGTTGTACGCACTTACGCTAATGTGTAATGGTAGGGTGATTGTGAGATGAAATGGAGGACCTACAGTTTAACGTGGAATCCGAACCACGGTGGAGGCCTGGCATTCCCCACATTCACAAGATGCCTTGTCAGAGGTGAAAGAAGGGTTTGGTACAAAGAAAATAAAAATAACACCTTGAGCTAAAAGTTGGGAGTGATAAGGTGTAGTTTAGAATAAATGCACCTGTATTCGCGTGTAAAGGGGGTAGGAAACTTATAGCTAAAAATCGCCATGGCACCTGTCGAAATTCTACGTTCGACCTCCTAGTCAGCGGAAAATCACGAGCCTGACATATATACAGTGGTTTTGGATATATATTTCAAATAAAATTTCTTGCAGAAAAGTAAACTTCAAGCAAGTTTTCTTATTACAAATCAAAGATTAAAATTTAAAAAAAAGTATTCATTGCATTGTTGAGGCGCATCAAGCTCGCGTTTTTTCCGCGCCTTCTTTAACTAAAACCAAACTGTGCTACCATCTAGTGGCGAAAGGATGAACTATAAATTGATCGATGAGATTTCTCAAGCATAGTTTTGTCGGTTTTTATTTTTTCTTCTCGACCCAGAATAATTGTTTCCCAACAAGCGCATCATGTCACCCGTTCGGGATATCCGTAGATTTACTCAAATGTGGTATGGATGCTGCAGGTATAGTTTAAGAGAAGTGTACTTGAATTCACGTGGATTGAAGGTGGTAAAACCCTCCACAGTGCAACCGACCAGTATTCGAAACCGTATCTCCCTGTAAACGGTAATAAAATCACCTTATCTCTCTATCCTGAAATTTAATGACAAATTTTTATCTTCATTTAAAAAGTTGATCATCTAATGCCACTATGCTCATTACCAGAGCCCGGATTTTGATGAAATGTCATTTTTTTTGTGTGTGTTCTTCACATACCATGCTCATAACTACATAAACTTTGTTCATGATCCCCTAGTTGTTGAAATGTATATTGTATAGGTCATGTTTGGCAATTTTTTGTCATTTTAGAAATTAAAGTAATATTTTCTTAGTTTATATCATTTATTAGGCATTTTTAGGGATTTTAAACATTTTTTTTTGCATTTATTTGAAGTGATTTTAATGCATTCATGTTCCATAAGTATAATTTTAAATACTATCGATATTCCATAAACGCATAAATACTCATTCCACACACAGTTGTTTGAATGAGAAGCAGGGCCGCATTTATAAATATGGTGCCCTCAGAGTAAGACGCTTTGTCGATTTCGAGGGCAGACAAAGAGCCAATTAACTCGAACAATGGGGGCTTAATTGATTGGGGGGGTGGGGGGGAGTA
>CABFVX010010273.1:0-14733 GCA_902151425.1 Timema shepardi | reverse complement strand
GAGATATTATAAAAAATGTTAATTTACGCATCAGACCGGAGCCCTTAAAGCCATTTTGCCGAAATATTGAGAGTAGCCATTTTGTTGGGAATATATTAATGTTTATTAATGAAATTTAATCAAAATCGGTAGAGCCGATTTTGAGAAAATCGACTTTCTTTTTTTGAGCTTCAGTAAACTACCCTTAATTTTAGGGGTAGATATGCAATTCCAAAAACCCCCTCGGGAAAACCCTATATATCAAGTTTTAGCTCAATCGGTAAAATAGTTTAGGCTCTAGTTGGAGGTACAGACAGACAGACAGAAATTCAAAAACAACTTTTTCGGATTCAGGGAGTCATAAAACGTCAAGATTCATCAAAATCTCGAGTTCGATTTTTTTTTACGATCACCATACTTTCTCTCTCTACCTGTAAGATAGAGAGAAAGTAAGACTGTCAGCTAAGAAACAAGAACTCAAATCTAAGTGAGCTGTATCCTTGTCATTAAAATTAATTATTTTTTTATTATTTATTTGCCCTATTTGGCCATACACAGATTTATTTTTAAGGGCCGGAAGGGGATACAGGTGGAGGTAGAAGGGTAAGATAAATACTTTAATGGTTGTAAGTGGGATCGAAGCAAATAAAAGTAAAGCTATGTCTAATTATAAGTGCATATTTTTATATTTTACAAAAACACATCCACTAAACAACAAAAAGTATTAGTGTCATTATTGTATTTCTTGGAATCTATAGCAGCAAAAATATAATTATAAGATTTCAAAAAATGTCAATTATGTAGCCTTTTACAGTTCAAATCGACGACCCTCATTGCTGCCAGATTTGTGTCACTCACAATGCTCATTGTTCCTAATGAATGGAGATTAATTTAATTTATCTCTGCATATCATCTAACAATAGTATCTCTCATTTCAGCGAAGAGGGAGGAGGATTTTAATCCTAAAGTCTCTCTCACCGGCATCGGTGGCCGCATGGTCTAAGGCAGTCAAACATTTCTCATCGCAAGGACAAAATCTTACTATCAGTTTGTACCGCAGGCCGAAGATATATTAGGAATCCCAATAACTTAAAATAGGCCTACAAACAACACACAATAAACTATTATTTTCAATACTTATTTTTGTTAGTTGAATTTTTCAAATTTCACTGCAAAGAATTTTTTGTTATTAATTTCCCAAACCTGTATTAAGAAATATTCATGCACACACACTTTTTTTTAAAAAAACTTAACATTATAAATATGATTTATTTATACACATTTTTACTAATAAATTTAATGCATCATTAAATGCAATCATGACCTTTTTAAATACATATTTTTATTTGAATCATTAGCTATTTTACACCTGCCACGAGGGTTTCCCGTTAGTTTTTCTCCAGGGCCACATTTTGAGTGAGCGCGGGCCGCATTTGGCCTGCGGGCTGCCATATGGACCACACTGATCTATGGCATTACTCTTGCAGTATACTAGACTGCCGATGACGGGCCGATCGAGGTTCGAATCTTGGTCGGATGTACTGAGGGTGGTTTTTACAAAATGGTTTTTCATTCTCCCTCCACGCATATGAATGTACACTTCCTCTAAATATAACGTTCCTAATCCCTAAAATCATCATAATAATGAGTCCATAGGCGTATAGCCCGAACGGGTAGTAAGACATGTAGGGGCGATTTACGACTCTGCCGCCCACTTTTCCTACCTCAATTTCTAACCTTCCAAATCCCCGTTTCCCCTACCACCTTTCATACACCGACACATATATGCCATATACACAAGTGTTATCTGTGGAATGACAGATAAAAAGTGCTTTAGTTATTTTATTATTTATTATAGTGAGGTTGTAAAAGTAGTAAGGATCTAAGCAAATACTTAAAAAATTGAAATAAATACTCTTACACTATCAAAACACACAAATTCAAATATTATATAATTTAAAAATATAATGTCTGTATTAGTAGAGTATATAAAATGTTACTACAGATAAAATATTAGCATGTACACAATAAGAAAATTGTCTATAATTTATTTTGACTTGATTTCTGCTAGGTAACCTGGGTGATGATGCCAAGAAGTCCAAGAAGTGACCTTCAATTAAGACGATTGTCAGTGAATTAAGGCGATACTCTGTCATGTTGGTACACAGATACAGCAAACCACAACAATCACACCCACGATGAAGCCATTAAATTATTTTAACTGGCAGAAAAAGGATTGTATTCTTTTCGTCATTCAAAATTATGCCGCCCCGGAAATCTGCCACCACAGGCACGTGCCTCCTAGGCCTATGCGTAACTCCACCCCTGAATACATGATGCTCATTCTAAACGACCCTGTATCAACGGTGTCATACGAGCTGCTCCAGTGCCGACAGGTATATTATATCGTACGTACACACAAGCCTGCCCACATGATCTGCAGTCTCCACTCAGACTGGTCGCAGCGCTACCCGGGGAACAGAAACAGCTTCGACCATATGCGCTCAGCATTTAAAAAAATTAAACTAAACAAGCACTATTTTAAGTCAAAATCTCTTTAAACCTAGAGGAATATGACATATAAACGGTAAAATCTATTTATATCGAGGTGAATATAATATATATATATATGAAAAAACCTATTTGAATGATTTAATATAGAAAAGTATTATAATATAATTAAACGTATTTGATTCTAGAGTATATTAAATATGAGAACACATATTTGAATCTAGAAGAATATATAATATATGTGAAAACCTAGTTTAATCTAGAAGAGTATATTATTAATAAATATGACTAAATATATTCGGATATATAAGAGTACCGGTAACTACAGTATATTGAATACTAATTGGTGTGCTCGTTCTTCGCATAGGGAATATTATAAGTAACTCCGAACTTTTTTTTAGGAATTAAATTAAACAAAGGGAAAAGTAACCAAATCTTACGTTATTTTTAAATGGTAATCCTTTATTGTCTTAAATTGTCTGCCAAAATGTGAAAAGTAGTCTGACTAAAACAAAATATTGTTTTGGTATTTTGAGCTATCCCGCTACATTCATGAGAAATTTTAATTTTTTATCTCACCTAAAAGTGTAGTTCTCTGTAAATATACTCCCTTTTCACTATTTTACAGATTCCTATTAAAAATTTTGAAACTATCATATTTCTTGGGTTATTTGGAATAGTCCCTTTACCTTCCTGCCGATATCAAAATTTATACTACCCTTGTAATTAGTTATTTCTATCAGTTTTGAAAGTTTTGGAGCTCCCTCTCCCCCCATTCCACCAACTATGAGCTTGAAATTTCATTATTTATTATTTGTTTGATTATCTGGAGTGGTGCTTCCACCTGCGTGCCAAATTTCAATTTTCTGCTTTCCCTAATAGGTTTTTTTTTCTATTTGTAGATCCCCCAATACCCCGCCTTACAATTTCCATACACCCATTTTGAAATTTGAGTAGTTTTTCTAAGTATTTTACCCTCTGCTGCACAACTATGAACAATTTCAGCCTTCTAGTTATTCGAGAAAAAATTAATATATGTGAGGCAGGGCTTTCGTTTTTATATTATATTATATTATATTATATTATATTATATTATATTATATACAGATGACAAAATATATTCTGATCTAGAAGAGTATATTACATATAAAACATATTTGGATCAAGAAGAATAAACTAAATATGACGAAACATCCAGGAGAGTAGTTAAATATGGCGAGGCGGAACCTCTTTCGATCTATTCGCTCTAAAAGAATACCCTGCAGTTGGATGTTTTCTCTGTGCGTGTTGTGTTTTTTTTTGCACCGCGTTTTACTACCTATTCAGGCTATACGCATTTATTTGTTGTTAGTGTTCTATTTTATAGCTAAATATAAAAGGCATGAAGTTGTATTTGAATGAACAATCTCGAATTTCAACCAGATAGGTTGTGCCCTAAATGCAGCTACGTGTAATGTCTTCTGTCTGCGAGCTGATATAATGTTTAGATTGTGTTAAAAGGCGGACAAGATGTTTTGTTGCGAAAGCTCTTAAGTGTGAAAATTAACATTCTAAAATTAAATTTGTATTTAGAAGTGAATATTCGACCGCTCACCCAATAGTTAATTTAATTGAGGAGGCAAACGAAGCCTTCACAGACAAATAGTACATAATAGCAATTACAATTCAATTTCACCTCGTAGTTTCTTCACATCGTCTCCAGTTTCCTGGATCATAGCGCTTTCCAAGTTGTTATGGACGGAAACAAGACACCAGGGTGAACTCTTACCTCACATTTATATAACATTTTTCTTTTGGCCGGGGTTCAATTCTCAGTCCCGGCACAGATTTATCTGATTACCAAACCCTTCCTTCATCTCTGACAAGACATCTTGTGAATGTGGGGAATGCCAGTTCTCCACCGTGGTTCGGATTCCACGTTAAACTGTAGGTCCTTCGTTTCATCTCATAATCACCCTACCACTACACATTAGCGTAATTGCGTATAACCCGAACGGGTAGTAAGACGCGGTGCTAATAATAATAACATTTATCTTTCCAACTTATGACTCAAAGTCAGATCATTCGCAGACGATTCCATGCTGTATGCCACAAACAAAAATGTATTCCATGCATGTCTTGCCATGCGAGGTTAACTACAGTATAATTTTCATTAGTGGGACCTTTTAGGAAATACAAACAAATCTTACTGCGTCAAAATTTGATTTATTTTTACAATAGGCCTATTATTGTTATTAGATAGATATAATATCAAACAAAGGTAACAAATTCAGATCACATGACTTGACGTGTGAATACGTTAAAGTAGATAGATATCGAAACTTTTCTAGCTGTCAGATAAGGCCCTTCTTAGGAAAATTGGACTGACCTGTATAATAAATCGGAGAACAAATAAGTATCATCAAATCTGCAACCACCAACACCGGTCACACTATTTAATGTCGTATTTAGGCATCATTTTAGATAGGAGACTAATTTGGGAAAGCCACAGAGAATAGACTAACAAAAATACAAGCTATATATACGTATATATTTGTTAAACTCTACTCCCACTCATTTCGTTGGCCGCATGGTTCGAGGCGCTACTCTCGTAGTAGACGAGACTGCAGATGACGGGGAGAATGAGGTTCGAATCTCAGTAGGGTGTACTGAGGAAGGTTTTCCACTCTCTCTCTCTCCACGCAAATGTGGGTACACTTACTCTAAATATAACCTTATTAATCCCTAAAACCATCAACGTAATAAGTACTAAATCGTACAACCCGAACGGGTTTATCAAAATCCTGGCTCTGTTCATTAATAATAACAAAAATAATCTTGATCAGAATTGTCATATACAACTGTTTCGGATGGAGGTATGCTGTAAAACAAACCATAAATAAGTTACTAAAACGACATATTTAGAACTAGTGGCGTAGCTAGAAACCTTGTATGGAGCGGGAGGGTGGGTCTTAGGTATTTGTATTTTAACCCTACTCTAAATTTAATGTACGGTATAAAGATCTATAGTGAAATTTAACAGCCACTAGCTTAATGTAATTTTTTTATTTTTTTAACAGATTCCTTTAAACTAGTAAAATAAAAAAAAAATTATTTAACACACATAAATGAAAGAACAATAATACAAGTATAATTTACACAATTTGACTTTAAAACAATACAGTAAAATGAACTATAAATGTACAATTCAGGAATTATAATCAAATATGAATAAACAATTATAGTAGTTTAAAAGTTTAGTTACTTAATAAATTTTGTCGAAAACCCAATCGCTATGGAGATGCAGCTAAAATATCTATGACTTCTTCCCAAGTAACACTGATTTCTCGGTGAATGTTTAACACAGCCAAACGGTTCGGTCTTTGCTCCCCTGTAGTGTTTCTAACATAAGATTTTAGCCGACACAATGTCGAGTCAAGAAAGACAGCTCACTTGTACTTGTGGAAACTGTAAGCGTAGCGAGCATCTTTAGCAATCTGTTTATAACCGAAAAAACATTTCGGTTGCACTCCAAATAAAATATGATTGCGTTTTTAGGCTTCTTTAACAGCTGTCCTATGTGGCGGTACTCTAGCTGTAGTTCTCCTATTGCCATAGTCAAATTGCACTCTAGGTCATCTTCATAAATTTGGCTAGCTTTTTCATGTTATCCTTTGGCTCTTGATAAATAATTCCCTTACTAGGAAAAGTACACATAAAACTATGTAATTTATCTTTGTGTTTCAGGAAGCGCTGTTCTAGCTCAATACTGAAAGAATCTAAAATAAAAAGACGTACAAATTGAAATTCTGAAGTACTCTTCAGGAAGCTTTGTCTCAACCTCAAAGTTACACCTTTGTGTCTGATGGCCAGCTATGCATGGCAATGTCCCTACAATTCCCAATCCTTCAACCAACTCGGATGCAGATTTGAATATCTTACTAAATTCACCATTTATTCTTGCTCCCTGTATTTCCTGGTGAACGTTAGATAACATATTCATTGCTGTCGTTAGGTCTGTGTTTTCCTATTGAAGGAAGCGACAGAGAGGCAGACTGATAGAAAACACTGGAAAGTTTGCTGAAGGGTATTCCTTAAAACATTTAAGGGTGTTGAAAAAAGTGCAAAGTTGACTAGCCGTTCCATGGAAATTTCTCAGAGGAGAAATGTTACTCGCTTCACTACCTGCCAAATTCAAACTAAGTGCTTCATAATTCACATATAGGGCCGATTAGTGTCTTTCGCGTACAAACGCTTGCAAACCATTAAATTTTCCATTCATTGATGAAGCACCATCATAGCCTTACCCTCTCGGATATCGGTTTTTATACCAGATATTTCGAGATAACTTAGGACACTGGCTAAGTTCTTCCCTGTGACAACAGTAAGTGGCTCAAATGGGAGAAAATCTTCTATAATTCTATCGGCCTTAAGGTAATGGACACCAATACTAAACTGCTCGATGGTTGAAATGCAAGTGGTTTCATCAACAAGTACTCTAAAGCACTTGGTGGAATTCAGCATTAAACAATATTATTAAGCAACAATTCATTACAAGCACCGATTACTTCATTCTGAGTTTTTGGTGACAAGTACTGTGCGTTTCTCGACCCTTTCTCTAAATGGTTTTGCAATGTCATATCTCCAGCTCGAGCTTGGAAACGGAGAAGTGCACCAAAGTTTCCATCGTTTTGAAGTGGCTCCTCCTCTGAAAAAGTAAAAGGGCCACTGTCCCTGTGTGCTGATAAAACTAGTATGCTCAGAAAGTGCACGTTATAAACCCAAATTTAAAATAATAATAAGAAGAAAACTGGTCAGTGGCGGCTCGTGACCAAAAAAAATAGGTGATGCTCAAATCCAAATATTCCAAACTATGATGTAGATACTTTTATATAGGACCTACCTATTTAATCTTATCGACATATAATTTTATCTAGGCTAACATTTTACATATTATAATATACTTTGCTATAGTTAAGGTACAATAATTAACTACTTTAAAATAAAGCAAATATAAAATTAATAAAGGGAAAACTCTACAGCCAAATCTAAAAAACCTATTCAGGTTTAAAGAGTTTTCATGCTTCTTGCATGCTCAGATGGTTGCACCTACAACTTAGTAGAGGCAGAAGGGCAGCGCTAGCGGTCAAGCTTACAAGTGGTATAGTAAAGAGAATTATATGCGCAAGATCATAGCCAATTTTAACCAATTCAATCTAAATAAAAAAATATTCTTTATGAAAAGCTATTAAAAAATATGAAATTAAATACCATTTTGTGTGAACTTATAAGCGGTGCACTTGCACTTGCGCACTCAAAGAGGAGTTGCCACTGGAACAGGTGCTTTCTTTTTTGATCTTGACAAAAGGAGCATTAGTAGCCTTAGGCCTACAAAAGACTTAGTGGTTATTTTTTGTTCTTCCATGTAAGAATTCTGCTATTAACTAATTTAATGAAGCTACTTTGAATGTCTTAGATAGTACATTTCTTTACATAGGTATTATATGTTAATATTTTAGAGCGTAATTAGTAATAAAGTATTAATTTATTATATTGTTTTAGTTTAGTGTATTTTCCTTCCGCTTCGACACATTTCCTTAATAAACTCAAGTATGACAAAAAGCTAATTATTTTTATATTTCAGCTAGATGAATGAATGGTGGTAGGGGGTAGAACTCCTCCCCCCTCCCCCTCGGTTACGCCATTGTTTAGAACTATAACCTGAGCAAACTGGAGAAGCAGATTCAATGACTCAATGAAGACAGCTACAGGAGATATTATACACACCAAAATGAACTGCCAAAATAATCAGACTGTCATAGTTGTGACTAACATTGACAGCAATAAAAAAAATTAAAAATATAAAAATAATTGTAGCCCCCTTTAGTGGCCGCATGGTTAAGGCATCACACTCACAATATATTATACCGCTGATGAAGGGAAGATCAGGGTTTGAATCCCAGTTGGGTGTACTTAGAGGGTGGTTTTCCATTTATGTTCCCCTCTTCCTCCATGCTAATGCGGGTGTACGCCCTCTAAGTACAACCTTCCTCATTCCTAGCATATTAGTGTAATTATTACATATGCGTAGAAAGGTGAGAAAGAAAAGTTTCAATAAATATTTCTATAAAATAATTTCAACTGATTAAATGGAACTAAGGTAATCAAGATATAATATCCCAAATGTCAAAGCTTATACTTAAAGATTAATTTCACCTAAGGGCATTAACACCAGAAACATCATAAAATGAGCGTCGGCGGCCGCAAGGTCTAACGCGCTACTCTCGCAATAGACTAGACTGCCGATGACAGGGAGATCAGTGTTCGATCCCAGTCAGGTGCACTGAGATTGGTTTGTCCTAAATGGCTTACCACTCTCACTCCACGCAAATGTGGGTGCAATTCCTCTAAATTAAACCTTACTCATCCCTAAGACATTAGCGTAGTTAGTACATAGGTGTATAACCCGAACGGATAGTAAGACGCGGTGCTAAAAAAAAGTAGTAAAGAAACAAATGAATGCGAGCCTTAGTAGACTCGTTATGTTCATAAATCATTCATCAATAAGTTAAATAAAATCATTTTAAGGTTGTTTATCCTGTGTTTCCTATCTACCTCCGCCCAATCGTCTCTTAACGCACTATTTTGAAGTATAATGGGCTTTAGGGGTCACCTCTACAATTTAACCCCTCCACTGCAAGCCGCCACTACAGAACATTTTCCCGATTTTTTTTTATCTTTACATGTGTAAGCTCCAAAGAGGCCAGAGATGCGGAGCTAGAAATACATATATACTTTCTTTTTTTGGTTATGTGGGGTTGTATTTTAGTTATCAATTCTTAAAAGAGTACAGTAGTTAGTTATGGTTTTTGTATGTATCTGGATCTTTTGTCACTTCTATTGGAAAGATTTATGAAGCACTTAATGAAAACACTTTCCGTCATTCTTATTTCTACTAAAACCATAGTAATCACAACTGGACTTAAAATAAGTTTAAGTAATCAAGTTTTATAAAAGGAGATGAGAATTCTAAAAAAAAATTAGGCTATGGCTAAATATTATATTTCCAGCAGGGGCGTTACCAAGTTCGGGACAATCCTGTTTCCTCGAAAGGTGTTCTAACCTTAGTCGTGAGTAAACAAAGTGGACTCACCTCGCGGGGGAGGGTCGGCCGAGAAGCTGAGATGTGGACGCTCCAAGTGGCTGTGAGACACGAGAGGGGCATCTACCCAAACACTCGACAACTTTTAACACAACAAATGAACTTTGACATGACTTCCGACCGCCAGCATGCTCTCTCAGCGTGATAATGATACAGCCCCCTGGGCTGTCAGACTGTCTACCGCTGCTGGAGTGGAGGAAACATAGTAGGAGCGACGTAAGAAGCGCTCAGCTCAACTTGGCGATGTTAGTGTTCTATAACCGCCTCTTACTAACCGTTCGGGTTATGCGCCTATGTAGTAATTACGATAATGTATTAGGGATGAGGAAGATTGAATTTGGATCATATGTACCTACATGTGTGTGGAAGGAGAGTGGAAAGCCACCAAGGAAAAAAAAACTCATCACACCCGACTAATATTCGAACCCCTCTTCCCTCACCATCAATAGTTCAGTCAATTGTGAGAGTGACGCCCTATATCAGGGTAGAGATGAAAATTTTGAATTATAAATTTTTTGCAGTGGCAGCTTGCGGTGGAGGGGTTCAATTGTAGAGGTGGCTCCTAGAGCCTATTATACTTCAAAATATAGTGCGTTAGGAGATGAGTGGGTTATAAGAAGGGGGAGGGTGCACGGGGATAGACATGAAGCTCGGGTGGGGGGGGGGGCAAATGTCGGACCAACCTTAATATGTTAGCTAACTTATTATCAATGATAAAAAAATTGATGAATGATTTATAAACATAACGGTCTACTAAGGCTCGCGTTCATTTGTTTCTTTACTACTTTTTTAGTACCACGTCTTACTACCCGTTCGGGTTACACACCTATGTACTAATTACGCTAATGTGTTAGGGATGAGAAAGGTTTGATTTAGAGGAATTGTAGCCACATTTGCGTGGAGTGAGAGTGGTAAGCCATTTAGGATAACCTCCCTCAGTGCACCCGACCGGGATCGAACCCCGATCTCCCTGTCATCGGCAGTATAGTCTATTTCGGAAGCAGCGCATTTGACTATGCAGCCACTGGAACGTAAACCAAAATTAAGGTTGTGATTAGTAATAACCACAAAGTCTCCAACTTTCAATTTGATGAGATGAATGAGGGTAACACATATGTGTAATAACTAATAGCTGTTATTGGAACACAAGCCCTCTTAATGTGTCGAGTGGTCCAATTGGTGGCCCAAGCTCACTGAGAATGTGGCCCTCACGTTAGCCTGGAGAAAAATTAAAAGGAAAACCTCACAGTTTGAATGAGGTGAGTCAGGCGTTGATAAATTAGACCTAGCTTGTAAAGCGCACTATATCACCTACTCTAGAGTTAAACATCTGTCGGGATAGCTGCAGCAACGAGTCTTTCTTATGGCGTGTCTAAATTCAGTGTCTAGAGAGTTGAGGCGAAGCTCTAGAACGAGAGCGATGTCCAGTGTAAACGGAACCGAGATTGCTCTGGCATGTTTTCTCTATGACAACATTAAGTAAAACGGATCTATAGAGCAGTCTCACTAGAGCAGTGATTCCCAAAAGGTGGTCCGCGGACCCCGAGTTGTTCCCAAGGGGTCCGCAACAACCACCAAGATTTAACAAAATAAAATAATAATTAAACAACGGTAGGCCTAATCTTAATCAATAAAAAGCTTCCCCTCCTCACACGCATGCGCAGTGCTTACTGTGCATCCTAAAGGGCCCTACAGACACGATTTGGTCAGATCAGGCACAATAACGGGTCGTGTGTAGGTGTGTTGCCCGACAAAAAATTTCCTATTTCATGCCGGGTGATGTGGGATGGCCGGCGCATCCAACCGCACGACCTTCCGGGCGGTCGTCTGTAGCGTTGTCTGAGTGATATAGCCTGTCAGTTGTACTACAAATACGGGCGCGAGTAGTAGGCCTATTGTGTATGTAGTAACATCATATGACTGCATTTTTCCATTCAATTAGCTATTTTTTGGCTCATATTTTTCTTTTTCTGGAATTATTCCCTAACGATGCTACTAGCGCGAACCCAACTTGTTGATGTTTGGATAATATAGGAGGCATGATGCATGTGTTCTTTAGAGGGAAAAAACTGATGAAATCAGACACTAAGTCAGGTGTCGTCTGTAGGTTGCACCTAATTTTGTCGGGCCAACAAGATCGAACCATCTGTAGGGGCCTTTAGGCCACTGTTCTGTTCTCGGACTGACCAGTGGAGTAGTTTCGTCACTCATCATATTGCACTGCTAGTCGTCAGACATTGCAAAGTTATTCGTATTGATTTGTTACGTTTCATTATTTTTGTGTGATTTAAAAAAAATCCAAACTGTTCGCTTAAAATTGGTGGTTAAAAGAGGGTTCACTTATCTCAAGAATATTAGATCCACATGAATAAATTTGAACTTTTTCATGATAAATAAATTTTCATGTATGCCTAACTAACCTTTTTTGTGTTTATTATTATTATTATTATTACAACTAGAGTTAGTGTAAAAATAAAAGTATGTAAAAACAAATTTGACTATGATTTGCTGTGCTATTTTCTAACATGAACTATTAATATGGGGGGAAGGTGCTATTTTCTATACATAGAATATATTCTAATGATTAGAAAAAACGATCCACCAATCTCAAAGAGCTGCTGGGCTGGTAGGTAATTGGGAACCACTGCTCTAGAGGGAAACAAATCTACCTATATTTTCTTTACGTTGTAACTTTACAGTAGGTGTGGTAGATGTAAATTTAATAACTTAACCAAACATGTATAAATAGCTATATTTTTGCTTCTGTATAGTATTTAACATTATTCCTTCTTACTCATCATTAGTTTGACTGTATGTAACAAAGAATACAGGTCCTCCTAAATCATTGAGTTGATAGAGTTAACATTGAGTATGGATAGAGAAACCGCCAACATGGCAAACTTACAAGTTTGACTGAATCCTATAAAAAGAGGGGGGCGGGGTGTGGAGGCAGGGAGAAAAAGCGACAAACCCCTGAAGCCTGCTCTGCCGTGTGTAAGAGCCGACTCTACTACTGCTTTCTCCACATATGGTTCAAACAATATCACACTTTAGATGGATTATAAAAGAATCTAATTTTAAAAAAAGGGGAAGACTTTTCCTAGCTTCTAGAGTGAACCTTTTTTTTTTTTTTCAAAAAATTGTTGAAGGAGAGTCACTCCAAATAGTTTATAAAAACTATCTGATTTAAAAAATTCGGGCAGGATGACCACAGTTTAAAACATACATAAGATCCAATATTAATGAGAAACTATTAAAAGGCTCCAAACAAAATCTAACATTGTAAGTAACTGTTATTTATAGCTATGACCCCCCTATGAAAATGATCTGGATCCCCCCTGGCCTTTACCAATGTTAAACAAGGTCTCATCAAAGATCCAAAATGACCACCCTTTAGCAGATGATACAAGATGGCTGTACTTAAAAAAAAATTGAGCATACAATTTACTTGTATTAGATAACGCAGTCAATACAAATAATTAAACACTGACCTTAGGGAGTGAGGGGTGAAGGTAATTAAAAGAAAATATACTGGAACTAGCATAAAGAGATGATTGACATAGTGAGGAAATGCATCACTGGTGCACCCGATCTAGGTCTAAACCATTTAAGACCAGACCTCTAACTTTGGTTACATATTTACTCTTCAGCTTCCTATATATGTATAAAAGCTCATTAACTTTAGTGGTATGATTTCTTGCTGTGTATTTATTTTAGGTATGTATTGTGTTGAAATAAACTATAGCACAGTCATTAGAGCACCTGTATATAAACAAAACACTCCTTTCCAACCACAAGGCACCTTCTAAAGGGTTCTCAGCTTTTCAATAGAGATAGCAAATGTGTCACCTGGTAATAAAGTTTTTTCCTATTAAAAGTGGTGATTTCAGTCTTGGGTTGGGTGGTTATGATTAATCTGGAGTCAAACTAGGATTTCAAGATAATTGCCATGAATGATAGGTTTTCTTAAAAAAAAATTCATTCATCTCTTCATAAAAATGCAGGAACACTTCCTCTAAATTTTACATCCTTCGCCCATACTTCACTAGTAAGACATAGAACACATGATTTGATCATAATCCAAGTATGTTTTGTTTCTTGTAGGTACTTGAGGGCTATAAATACTTTCTCATGTTATTCAAATCACTCCCTTTCTGTTCTTCAGAAAAAAATGACAGACTTTAGTTAGTGGAGCCTGGCTAAAATATAGTTCAGTCACAGACTTTTAAATATGAGCTCATCAAGAGTTAAAAAATAAAATTATGTTTGTAAGTGATCATGTCCAAACTGTTTCTCAATCATTCTGTCTCTTTTAACTTTTACAAAATACATTTTTAGGAATTGATTTTAAAAAGAATTGCAGCGTCTTATATGATACGCTTACAAATAAGCCATTTTAACAAACATACATATTAGGTATTAATACATTTAAGCATAAGTGTTTTAAGAGGTTTTACTTGCTCCCTTTTACCCACAATGCCAAAAGATTAAATTATATGGAGTTCAAAAGTGTCTTGTGAGCTATCTTCGCTACCATAGCATGTTATGCATTATGATTTATCAATAGATATTGATTAAATGTGCAGTTCAGTCAAAGGAATTAAGCTCTTTACAATAGCCGGACCTTGTTCTAGAGGTGTGGCCGCCAAGCCTTATGCAGATATTTCAATGCAAGTGTACAATTTTAAACATATCTTGAAATAATAAAATATAACAGGAAAAATTGACTAACAGAGTGGATAAAATATTATAAGTAAATGTTTGTAAAATTAAAACGAAAAGTTTTAACTCAAAGATAGAACAGCTAAATGAGTTTTTCAAGAAAATATATTTTTATCACATTGTCATGAAAATGAACACTAGTACAGATAAACCGTGTGCTGGGATAATACTTCAATTTGAATAAAATTTGTTTAACAATGAAACCTATATACAGGAGTTGAACCCAAGATCTTTGGCTAAGTGCAACAACACTTGGTTATGTTTGTGCCAAAGTTAGTTTCCACTTATTGTGCAATTAAGGTGGGATGGAAGGGTCTGCCTTGGAGCTCTCAGTTTTAGATGAAGGGAAAGAAACAATCTCCCCTCTTACCATGCAGCTA
>CABFVX010010272.1:0-14744 GCA_902151425.1 Timema shepardi | reverse complement strand
GCCTGGCATTCCCCACATTCACAAGATGTCTTGTCAGAGGTGAAGGAAGGGTTTAGTAATCAGATAAATATTTGCCGGGACCGAGGATTGAACCCCGGACGCCAGCAACACGTGTTAATAGATCTAGCAACTTTTCTGTCAGATAAGGTTCTTCCTATGAGAACTGGACTGTGCTACCTGCCGGGGTAGAGAGCGCCAAGCTGTGTGTGTGTGAAGGAAACTGAAGACGTCTCCACTCAAAAGGAAATCACCGCAGATAAAATAACAGCAGGTAAATGATTCTTTGTTAGGTTTGAAGAGCGATTATAATCCCAACATTAAGTGAAACTGTAAGCCAGATCTTAAATGAGTCGTCAAATTACTTTTTTGATACTTTACCCTGTCTTTATTCACCTCAAATTACCCGTTTTTTGATTTCTCTGAGGGTTGAAAAGTTTGTGGTATTTCTGGAGAGTAATTTGTTCCCTAAGAGAAACTCTTGATCCCACTTGAGCCAACCTCTCGGTATTAATTTTACCTCAAAAGTTAAAGCCTAACTCTCACCCACGCTCAGAGAAAGGAAGAAAAATAACCCACTAGATGAACAAAATGAAAATGGAAATTAAATTTTAAGCATTCTACTTTAGTAAAAGTGGGATTGGAAAGAGAATCTGACAGAAAACAAATATGGAAACAATCAAACATAAATATCTTTGTGGAACAATGGATGAGCTTTAAGAAAGGAGTGGGGGAGAGAGTTCCATTTAGAATTAGTGTATTTACAATATTGTTCCCCTTGTTTCCAAAAATGGACACTGGCGCTCTGCTTTCTCACCTATATTATATATATATATATATATATATATATATTCACCCTCCTCCTCTCAAACATATGCAGGGCTGCAAAGCCAGGTAAGAATGTAAGTCCTACTCTTAAGTAAAGTAGTTTAGTACACCCCGACTTAAATCTAATAAAGACAAGGGTGAAATGTTGACTAAGAGGATTTAGCTCTTGGTCTGGGTTGAGCAAACGAAGAGACTGTAAAGATGGTGAGGGAGGGCTTAGGAAGCTGGGACTGACTGAAACAAATGAAGCTTCTAGTAGTCGCCAACATAATTCTGGTATTACAAGGGAAGAGCTTCGCTTCTGTTGGCCTTGCAAATGAATTACTTATTATTGTGAATCTTTAGTTTTTTTATAATCACTCGAAGCAAGTATAAACTTATCAGCCCATGTAATCACACTTGTAGTGAACTACGAATGAGTTTCGGGTGTCCCCGAGTGAGGGTCAACCCGGACACTTTGAAAGGGAAAAGAAACAATTCAAAGCGAACTATAAACATATTTATAAGTATCTAAACTATCTGAGCTCTTGTACCGGTAGCTCTTGTACCGATAGCTCTTGTACTGGTAACTCTTGTACCTGTAGCTCCTGTACCGGTAGCTCTTGTACCGGTAACTCTTGTACCGGTAGCTCTTGTACCGGTAGCTCTTGTACCGATAGCTCTTGTACCGGTAGCTCCTGTACCAGTAGCTCTTGTACCGGTAGCTCTTGTACCGGTAACTCTTGTACCGGTAGCTCTTGTACCAGTAACTCTTGTACTAGTAGCTCTTGTACCGGTAACGCTTGTACCGGTAGCTCTTGTACCAGTAGCTCTTGTACCGGTAGCTCTTGTACCAGTAACTCTTGTACTAGTAGCTCTTGTACCGGTAACGCTTGTACCGGTAGCTCTTGTACCAGTAGCTCTTGTACCGGTAACTCTTGTACCGGTAGCTCTTGTACCGGTAGCTCTTGTACCGATAGCTCTTGTACCGGTAGCTCCTGTACCAGTAGCTCTTGTACCGGTAGCTCTTGTACCGGTAACTCTTGTACCGGTAGCTCTTGTACCAGTAACTCTTGTACTAGTAGCTCTTGTACCGGTAACGCTTGTACCGGTAGCTCTTGTACCAGTAGCTCTTGTACCGGTAACTCTTGTACCGGTAGCTCTTGTACCGGTAGCTCTTGTACAGGTAACTCTTGTACCGGTAGCTCTTGTACCAGTAGCTCTTGTACCGGTAGCTCTTGTACCAGTAGCTCTTGTACCGATAGCTCTTGTACCAGTAGCTCTTGTACCGGTAACTCTTGTACTAGTAGCTCTTGTACAGGTAACTCTTGTACCAGTAGCTCTTATACCAGTAGCTCTTGTACCAGTATCTCTAGTATCAGTAGCTCTTGTAATGCCGGGAAAGTGTCGTGTTGCCGGATCGCCTGTGAAAGGGGTCCAGCCCACGCCAAATCAGTGGTCGGGGGAGGGGAGATTTGATTCATAGCCCCCCACTCACCCCCACCCACCACGCAGCCAGTTGATCTCCGAGTGACGTCAGAGCTCGTGTGGGGGTGGCCGGCGCCAGCATCAGTTGGTGCGTCGCGACGCTCAACTGTTGCCGTTCCTCTTTCCGTGTCGTCGTTACCCGGTCCCTGCACACGATGTTAACAAGTAGGTCGGCCCTCGAGTGTTCATAGACGTAGCATGGAGTGTCCATGGATGTTGCTGTTAGAGCTGGCGCGTCATCGGGCGCCAACTGCGCATACACGTGTTTCATTTATTAATAATACTCTTTATAAGACCAGGTAGCAGTAGAGATGGGAGCGGGACCATTTTTCATTTTGGAAAAGGAATCCGAAAATTCTTCTCTTCCTTATTGAAAACTTCCTCTTATTTAAATATAACGAACGTACTCGAGATTTGCTTAGTTATAAGTTTCCTTTTCAGTTTAACTTCTCCCGAGGACGTCAACACCAGAAACATTAACAAATGAGTTGTCCTCACTCACTCACGTATCTACTGCAGCGCGAGGTGGTTGAATGTGTCACTAACAATGGGTGTGCTGTAGCCCAGATATGTTTAATACACCTTCTTTCCCCTGGGATTCAATAATATGAAAAGTTTTCGTCTTCAATACATTATTTGTTTGGTTTTAATTTCCAGTTCATTGTAAAATAAGACAATTAAAATAATTTTAATAAAATAACCGGTGACCTGGTGGTCTAGGGGTAAGGTTTCAGACTTCTGTGCTGGCGGCCGGGGTTCAATCCTCGGTCCCGGCACAGATTTATCTGATTACCAAACCCTTCCTTCACCTCTGACAAGACATCTTGTGAATGTGGGGGATGCGACGCCTCCACCGTGGTTCGGATTCCACGTTAAACTGTAGGTCCTTCATTTCATCTCACAATCACCCTACCATTACACATTAGGGTAAGTGCGTATAACCCGAACGGGTAGTAAGACACGGTGCTAATAATAATAATAATAATAATAATAATAATAATAATAATAATACTTAAGGGCGCCGCCCACTAGACGGGAAATATCCCCACACTACTGTTGTTCTTATGGTAAGTTGTGAAGCCTGAAGTCTGGAAGCCAGAGTGCTAAACACACACCTAATAGTCTGGGAAACAATACCTCCTTCGCCCCCCTCTACCCCCGCGGTCTCGCTCTGGCGGACATGAAGATTGTTTCTACCCCCCGGGGGGTGTCAAGACGCCACCACTCAGCGTCGGGACGCCCTGTCGTCACGGGTGTCANGTGTACACTAGATATTCCCCCGGCCAACGCACGAAGGCGCTGTCTGGACTCGGTGAGGTGCGCACCATTTTGTGTCATCACACAGCCCCTCACGGGAATATACTTGTGACGTCACACAACTCATCACGTGACTAGAGATAGTGAAGTCACACAACTCATCACGTGACTAGAGATAGTGACATCACACAGCCCCTCACGGGAATATACTTGTGACGTCACACAACTTATCACGTGACTAGAGATAGTGAAGTTACACGACTCATCACGTGACTAGAGATAGTGACATCACACAGCCCCTCACGGGAATATACTTGTGACGTCACACAACTCATCACGTGACTAGAGATAGTGACATCACACAGCCCCTCACGGGATTATACTTGTGACGTCACACAACTCGTCACGTGACTAGAGATAGTGAAGTCACACGACTCATCACGTGACTAGAGATAGTGACATCACACAAACCCTCGCATGACCGTAGTCGGACATTCTCACACACGGAGATATCTGTGCATGCGTGGATGTCAGACTTGTGTGTTACAGTACTCAAGGTTAGGCTCAGTTAGGTTTAGTGTGATTATACCAAACCTTGGCACGCAGGATACAATGACAGGTGTTGTGAAATCTGCTGGTTGAAGCTTGTGCTCTCGATCGGGGCAGGCAGGCCCACTAAGAAGGTGGGGGTTATGGGGGCCAAAACTCCCGGGGCCCGGCTCAGCTTAGAGAATTTTTCCTCTCATTTTTAACGAAAATATAAACGTTTAAGCGAAACGCAAGATAAGTGCAATATAATACGAAATTTAAATTAAGTACACTAATTACCACTATTTAAACTTGAGTGGATTACTCATAAACAAGATTAAAGGGTACGCCATTAAGGCTATTGAAATGTTGGTGACCTAACGGAAGAAATCAAATATATTAAAGTGATACACAAGACAAACATTTCTAAATCCAAACTGTTCAACAAAATAACAAAACTCAATATCGCACATTTGTTTGCGAATGTATGCGTTGCTTTGCGCACATTCTGCCCACTCCCAGTCTCTGTTGCGCAAGCAGAACTATCTTCTAGTGTACTTATCAGAATAAAGGACTGCTTGAGATCAATAATTGGTCAACAAAAACCAACTGATCTAGGAACAGCATCTATTGAATCAAGACTTGAATGGACATTGAATTTTGACTCCATGACTCAAATGTTAGCTGATAGAAAAGTTCGAAAGGTGAATTTTAAATGACACGGTTGTATTCTAATTTGTTTAAGTCTTAGCTAAATTGTCAAATTTAAAAAAATATAACCTGAGAAATAAAATATACATACAAATAAATCAAGAGGTAAGCCTTTTATTCAAAGTTCTTTTCTATCACTTTTCAATTTAAAATATGTGTTGCAAATGTGTGTATGTTCGTTGTGTTTCTGAAAAAATATGGTGCATAGTTGGGTGGTAGCTAAGTTTTCTTGAGAAAATGTTCTTAAAATCGTTGTTAAAATTATGTACTAGTTTTGCTATTTACATAACAATATAACCTCTAAAAAGTGCACACTCTTTGTGGTTTCTTTTTTGAGGATTGTGAGGGGTCTGGAAAGTTGCGCATTAGAGTAATGGAAAGGAGGCTGACAAAATTATTTGCCCCCGGGCCCTCACTGGCTCTCGACGGTACTGGTGGCAGGACCCACAAGCTGTGCGCGTGGCCGGAAGTTGAGAGTCCTTTGTTCGAGACCGGAGCAGGTCCTAACAGTCCTCCAAAAGGGGGATGGTCTCCCACGCTGTTTGGATCGATCCGGGTGACGTAGATTGAGCTCCGGGATTTTAAGGTGATGTGGGCGTCCGGAGTCCAAACTTGGTAGTGGGCGGATTCTACCCCTCGATGGGGTTGTTTGGAGGGGGGGGTACTCTCCTCTCTCTAGTGTACTCACGCCACCTCGTGGACCAGACCAGACGCCTTGACCGGTGTGCCCCCCGGTGCGTTTGGATTTATTTCACTCGCCCATCTTATATTCTAGAATATGATGGATTACAGATCGCAGGTGTCCTGAAAGCTACTGCGCCGTGAAGGACCACATACCTTGTTGCAGTTCTTCCTACAACAAACATGTCTTCAGACGCGTGGTGGGACAGTTGCCAGCTTTGTGATAGGAAGAACTGCAACGAGGTGCATGGTCCTTAATTGCACAGTAGCCTTGGAGACACCTGTATCTTCTAATGGTATCAACAATTTTAAGAAAACATTAATAAGGAGGATCACTTCAAATATCTTTGATTGGGAGGTGGGGTCAAGTGCCTATATTATTATTATTAGCACCACGTCTTACTACCCGTTCGGGTTATACGCACTTACACTAATGTGCAATGGTAGGGTGATTGTGAGATGAAATGGAGGACCTACAGTTTAACATGGAATCCGAACCACGGTGGAGGCCTGGCATTCCCCACATTCACAAGATGTCTTGTCAGAGGTGAAGGAAGGGTTTGGTAATCAGATAAATCTGTGCCGGGACCGAGGATTGAACCCCGGCTGCCAGCACAGAAGTCTGACACCTTACCCCTAGACCGCCAGGTCACCATAAGTCCATTATAAATCCCTTGTTTTGGTTAACTGCCCCCTCTACACTAATAAGTCTCCCCTGTATCTGTTCTGTTGTATATTTCATGGAGTTTGCTGCACTGTCCCTCCATTGTGAACCGACCTGCACTGGTGTTGGTGCGACTTGTCTCCACCTGGTGCTAGTGTCGTCTGCTCACAGGTCCCGCGTGCTAATGACCCGGAACGTGATATAAATGCGTGACAGACGGTGCAGATGCTTCACGCGCGTGAGTGGAGGTTTGAGGGGGCATAGCGGGGGGTGGGGGGGTTGATATCGGAACAGAGATATCCCAAGTTGTAAAGTTTCCCTCTCCTCTCGTGAGAACCTCAACACCAGAAATATTATCAAATGAGACACAATAACAGCAATAACGAAGATTACAGTTCTCTTCTAACACTCACGTATCTACCACAGCGCCTGGTGGTTGAGTGTGTCACTAACGTCGGGTATGCTGCAGACCAGAATACTTAAATATTATTAAAATCTCCTTCCCTCGGGGTTCAATCATCTGGCATTATCCTAGTGGAAATGTATCGGAAAATGTTCATATCTCACGTTGTAATGGTGTGACAAGCACGTTAAGAGCGTGGATTATTATTATTATTATTATTATTATTATTATTATTATTATTATTATTAGCACCGCGTCTTACTACCCGTTCGGGTTGTACGCACTTACGCTAATGTGTAATGGTAGGGTGATTGTGAGATGAAATGGAGGACCTACAGTTTAACGTGGAATCCGAACCACGGTGGAGGCCTGGCATTCCCCACATTCACAAGATGTCTTGTCAGAGGTGAAGGAAGGGTTTGGTAATCAGATAAATCTGTGCCGGGACCGAGGATTGAACCCCGGCTGCCAGCACAGAAGTCTGACACCTTACCCCTAGACCGCCAGGTCACCATAAGTCCATTATAAATCCCTTGTTTTGGTTAACTGCCCCCTCTACACTAATAAGTCTCCCCTGTATCTGTTCTGTTGTATATTTCATGGAGTTTGCTGCACTGTCCCTCCATTGTGAACCGACCTGCACTGGTGTTGGTGCGACTTGTCTCCACCTGGTGCTAGTGTCGTCTGCTCACAGGTCCCGCGTGCTAATGACCCGGAACGTGATATAAATGCGTGACAGACGGTGCAGATGCTTCACGCGCGTGAGTGGAGGTTTGAGGGGGCATAGCGGGGGGTGGGGGGGTTGATATCGGAACAGAGATATCCCAAGTTGTAAAGTTTCCCTCTCCTCTCGTGAGAACCTCAACACCAGAAATATTATCAAATGAGACACAATAACAGCAATAACGAAGATTACAGTTCTCTTCTAACACTCACGTATCTACCACAGCGCCTGGTGGTTGAGTGTGTCACTAACGTCGGGTATGCTGCAGACCAGAATACTTAAATATTATTAAAATCTCCTTCCCTCGGGGTTCAATCATCTGGCATTATCCTAGTGGAAATGTATCGGAAAATGTTCATATCTCACGTTGTAATGGTGTGACAAGCACGTTAAGAGCGTGGATTATTATTATTATTATTATTATTATTATTATTATTATTATTATTATTAGCACCGCGTCTTACTACCCGTTCGGGTTATACGCACTTACGCTAATGTGTAATGGTAGGGTGATTGCGAGATGAAATGAAGGAGCTACAGTTTAACGTGGAATCCGAACCACGGTGGAGGCCTGGCATTCCCCACACTCACAAGATGTCTTGTCAGAGGTTAAGGAAGGGTTTGGTAATCAGATAAATCTGTGCCGGGACCGAGGATTGAGCCCCGGCCGCCAGCACAGAAGTCTGACACCTTACCCCTAGACCGACAGGTCACCTCCCAGAGCGTGGAGAGAGAGGTTGAAACCACATTAGTACATTCGCCTACACTGGGTGTCATCTCTGAGGGAACCTCATGGCTACCATTGGGGAGCATAGTTGTCATTTTCTTGTTTTAGTGCGGTCAATCTTCCCTCGAATATAATACAAGTCGAAGTCGCGCAACGCTGGTTGGTCGATACAGCTCTTTCACTCCACCTCTAGACATAACTGAAAGCTGAGAGGTTTGCCAACAGTTCACAGACAGACAGAGAAGATAAAGCCTCCTTTCTTCATAAGACCTGCAGCCTCAGAGGTGATAGTGGGTATAGTATGTTTGTCCACATAGGAACTCCTCATCGACCGTCAATACAGAACACTGATAGAGTGACGCCTGATACGGCGCGACCACCGACGAGGGTATCAGAGCAGATGTCCCAGTTTATGTTCAAGGTCGTCCTCCCCCTCCCGGGGTTCGACAGGTGATAAATTACCGACGACGACAGAACGCGAAATGTGGAGCTCGTCTAACCAACATGGCGGCGTTTGAACAAGTGCGGGGACATATGTGGGGGCAGACCTTGTACCAGCCATTACAGGAACATGACAGGAAGAGCTGACAAACTGACAGCAACGTTTGGGCAGATATGGCACCGGGGTCAACCTCCCTCACCACTCGACCCGACGATTTATAGTAAATTGTATGAAAACATCGTAAATGCTTCCTCATGAATAAAAACATCAAATTTTTTGTTTTTTAATTCAACAGACAGTCACTCTTTTCTGAATAATTTTAGAAAAACAATTATAGACCCTTATTTATCATTTCAAGCACTCTCCAGACATCCAGTTAGAAGAGAATCATTAGAGCCATTTTCGAAAAAATGTATAGAGTCTCCAAAAATCTGTCTTCAGTAAACTACCCTTAATTTTAGAGATAGAATATTAATACAAATAATAAGTTTGAACTAAATTTATCAAACATATTAGGCTGTAACCAAGAGACAACAGACATACATGAGGACAAACAAACATGAGGACAGACACACAAACATGAAGACAAACAGATAAACATGGAGACAGATAAACATGGAGACAAACACACAAACATGAGGACAAACACACAAACATGAGGACAGACAACTAAACATGGAGACAGACAAACATGAGGACAGACAGCTAAACATGGAGACAGACAACCATGAAGACAAACACACAAACATGAGGACAGACAGCTAAACATGGAGACAGACAACCATGAAGACAAACACACAAAGATGAAGACAGACAAACAACATAAGGACAAACAGACAAAATTGTGATACCCACTTCTTTAGTTTGAAGCCACATAAAACGTCAATATCCATAATATTCTCGAGCTTAAAAAAATGTTCACTATACAATACTTTCTTTACATGGTAAAGTAAAAGTAAATTTACTCTTGGTAAGTATAGTCGGTTGGCGGTGTGAAGAGCTTTATCTGACAGTTCTTAAAGTCCCTAGATCTACTTTCATGTGTTCTGCAGCTGCCATATTTGGCAGACGTGTCAATTTACAAATACGACTCCTCGATATTTATTATTTAGATTCTTCGGACGGTGAACCTACTCTAGCGTTTGTCGACATTTTAACAGGTAGCTGTGTTAATATGCCTGGTTTTGTGGATGTGGGTCACTCCCCCTCCCCCCCTACAAGGGGGAGCAATGTACCCCCACACCCCCTACCAAACAAGCAGTGAAACATGTAAACGGTCATAAAAGTTTCCCCAGGGGTACCACTTTAATCTACTCGGCGACCATCTGTTGGCTGCACTGCGAGAAGGGGGTGGGGGGAGGGGGGTGAGAGGAATATTAGAAAGGTCGGAGAAAGAAGGGGGGAGGGAATTTTACGGAAACATTCAAACTCTCCGGAGTCTACGTAAAATTGTGTATAGATTTAATTTGTCCCCGAGTACGAAACACAGTTATCTTTCGACCGGAAGTAGTACTAATAGCATTTGTTTTAGCGGGGAGAATGGGGGAGTCGGTGCCTCACGGAGGAAGAACTTGGAGGAAGGTCTTTTAAGTTTTTCCAGAGAGCCGTTCACTTGCGTCTCTGAGGTGAAATGTATTCCACCGAGATAAGAAGCCGGTCCTCAAAGGGAAGATGTGTTTAGAGCTAGGTCACGTGACACAGGGAAGCGCCAAACTCTCTCGGGGGATGTCAAAGGTCACATTGATACAGTCCAATTTCCATGGAAAGAACCTTATTCGACAACTACAGTTTCTAGATCTACTTTCACGTATTCATACGTCAAGTCATGTGATCTGCAGTCAATTTATCGGCATTATCATTATCAATACCTATAAAAACATAAAATAGTAAATGTTATCAATCTTGACTGTAAACAATATATGTTTGTATTTTCTAAAAGACCCTTTATACCAGAATGCTGCTGGTTTTATAAACGTGTTTATCTACCACGTCTTACTACCGGTTCAGGTTATAGCCATGTGCCCACATTCGATTGTAAGGAGAGCAGAAAAACCACCCTCAGTACACGAGACTGGAATTCAAACCCCGTTCTTCCCGTCATTGGCAGTCTAGTCTATTGCTAGTGACGCCTTGGAATGCGTGGCCACCTAAGTTGCTACGCTAACGGGATAGGGGTAGTAAAAATTTAGATCAAAAAATATACCCGAATTTGCGTGGAAATAGTGTGGGGAAAACCACCCTCAATATACCCGACTGGGATTCGAGCCTAGGCCGTCGGTGTGAGTAATAATATAATTACAGTAGAACCTCGCTAATCCGTCACCTATGGGACTGGGAGTATGGTCGGAACGCAAAAAAGCGCGGATTATCAGAAGAAAACTAAATATGTACAGTACTGTATTACATACATGAATAAGACAATCTGAAATAAAATAAAACCTATACAGAAACACATTTTTTAATGAAAAAAATCTGTAATGTTGATTTGTTTGGCAGACGACAGTCTAGACTCAGTTGGAGTGATTCCTCCTTGTCCAGTCTCTGTAGCACTTTTAATTTTTCATCTAAAGGAACAGTAAAACTTTACGTTTTACTCCTGACATACTGTAGGCATATAATGCAAAAACTACGAACACAAAACACAATCCACACACGCCGAGTAATTACCACGCACTAGACGCTAGATGACGGCTCACTGAGGCAGCAAAACAACTAGTAACAATGGCGCGTCAACAATGGCCGACCAGTCATCAACAAGTCGGTGCATGCATGGTCTTGAGCTGCGGTCGTACCAACCGGAGCGTCGGACTAGCCGAGGACAGACTAGAGAGGTTCTACTGTACTTTATAGTGTCGGACTAGAGAGGTTCTACTGTACTTTATAGTGTCGGGCTAGAGAGGTTCTACTGTAATACTATTACTATAACACTATTCGTGAGCTCTAGCGCCAGAAGTGGCTATACCCAAACGAGGCAGGATAAGTTTGTAGAAACTGAATCAGTATTCGCATGGTATGGTAAGAGTATTGAAAATCCTCTATATGAGCCCAGTCAGAGTCATTATCAGACGATTCAAGGTGATGCAACAAATACTCCCTCTTTTCCCCTCCACAGTCCTGCTATACGTATAAGTTCCCCTTCCTTCCTCTCCACCTTAAACCATGACACGTTGAGACGCCTGGCGTCGTGCACTGCTGTGACCAGGTTACACCATGACACTCTGAGACGCCTGGCGTCATGCACTGCTGTGACCAGGTTACACCATGACACTCTGAGACGCCTGGCGTCGTGCACTGCTGTGACCAGGTTATATCATGACACTCTGAGACGCCTGGCGTCGTGAACTGCTGTAACCAGGTTGTAACGCGACACTCTGAGACGCCTGGCGTCGTGCACTGCTGTGACCCGGTTGTAACGCGACACTCTGAGACGCCTGGCGTCATTCACTGCTGTGACCAGGTTATATCATGACACTCTGAGACGCCTGGCGTCGTGCACAGCTGTGACCAGGTTACACCATGACACTCTGAGACGCCTAGCGTCGTGCACTGCTGTAACCAGGTTACACCATGACACTCTGAGACGCCTGGCGTCGTNTACACCATGACACTCTGAGACGCCTGGCGTCGTGCACTGCTGTGACCAGGTTACACCATGACACTCTGAGACGCCTGGCGTCGTGCACTGCTGTAACCAGGCTACACCATGACACTCTGAGACGCCTGGCGTCGTGCACTGCTGTGACCAGGTTACACCATGACACTCTGAGACGCCTGGCGTCGAGCACTGCTGTGACCAGGTTACACCATGACACTCTGAGACGCCTGGCGTCGTGCACAGCTGTGACCAGGTTAAACCATGACACTCTGAGACGCCTAGCATCGTGCACTGCTGTAACCAGGTTACACCATGACACTCTGAGACGCCTAGCGTCGTGCACTGCTGTGACCAGGTTACACCATGACACTCTGAGACGCCTAGCGTCGTGCACTGCTGTAACCAGGTTACACCATGACACTCTGAGACGTCAGCTGTGACCAGGTTACACCATGACACTCTGAGACGCCTAGCGTCGTGCACTGCTGTAACCAGGTTACACCATGACACTCTGAGATGCCTGGCGTCGTGCACTGCTGTGAGCAGGTTACACCATGACACTCTGAGACGCCTGGCGTCGTGCACTGCTGTGACCAGGCTACACCATGACACTCTGAGACGCCTAGCGTCGTGCACTGCTGTGACCAGGCTACACCATGACACTCTGAGACGCCTGGCGTCGTGCACTGCTGTGACCAGGCTACACCGTGACACTCTGAGACGCCTGGCGTCGTGCACTGCTGTGACCAGGCTACACCATGCTAACAGGGTTTAGTTGACGTAAGGCTCGTATGAACGTCACGGTAATCGCCACCCAGGGGGGAAACGGCAGGTTTCCATGTCCTAGGTATTTGGTTTGAGTCCCGGGGAGTATTTTCATGGAGTGAAAGAAGGTAGGTTGAGTAATTCTAAGCTCACTAGCAGGTATAAGAGGTTAGACCACTCCACACGGTCAGATTCACTATTCGTGCTTCTTGAATAAATACTGTTGTGTTCACATTCGGAGCAACTGGGGATGGAAGTACCGAGCTAGTGGGAGAATAACAGAGCTAGCGAGAGAATAACAGAGCTAGCGAGAGAATAACAGAGCTAGCGAGAGAATACATGAGCTAGCGAGAGAATAACAGAGCTAGCGAGAGAATAACAGAGCTAGCGAGAGAATAACAGAGCTAGCGAGAGAATAACAGAGCTAGCGGGAGAATAACAGAGCTAGTGAGAGAATAACAGAGCTAGCGAGAGAATAACAGAGCTAGCGAGAGAATAACAGAGCTAGCGAGAGAATAACATAGCTATTGAGAGAATAACAGAGCTATCCAGTAGCTTGGAGCTAATCTTCCACACTTAACAACATTCGTCAACCCAAGTTTCTCCCTCGTATGTCGACTGAGAGCTTAATTGACATTCCAAATAAAACAAGAAGACATGTCGCACATGTTGCCTACACGAGCTTGGCAGGGAAAACAAATTACAACCATTATTAAGTAGCGTTTCCTTTTCAGTGTGCCGAGCTCCGCCGGTTTGTTCTAATTACCGTCAACAGAGGGAACTGCTGTCAGCGCTCTGTCCACTGCAAATAACAAGTAGCTATACTTGGAACTGATAACACCCGCGGACAAACACGTCAGTCTCACTGGTGTGTCGGGGGTCTCAGGGTTCGAATCCTTGCCCATTGTACTGAAGGTAGCTTTTCCTCAATTGAGCTATTATTGGTTTTATTTTCTCTTTCCAAGCATAAGTTGGAAGACAATGAGGGATCCAGGGCCTGTCGCTGGGGAGGATCGCTTTTTATAAAGCTCCTTCAAGGATAATTTTACTAGTTTGTTTTAATCGGTCAAGATTTTTATTTATAATAATATTGATGGATGTAAACATAATTTTAACTAATAATTGTAATAAAAAAGAGGGCGTGTAAAAAAAATATAATCTTAATTTACACATGTGTAGGTTTACTACAAAACACCTAAAACTAACGTCGCTGTCATCATAAAAGTAATAAATATTAACATGGGCCTAAAATGTTTTAGTATTAACAGGAGAAATATGTATTTTAATACAAATAAATAGTTAGAATTCTAAGCTTAGTGTCTAATTACTGGGAAGTTTAGTTTTAAGCCTTTCTGCACATGAGAGCTACTTTAAGAGTTATTGGTTAGGTAATGTAGTGATAGGGCGAGGGAGGTGTTTGCAATAGATTACAATATTAAAATATTAGTTCCAATGCTCTTTATTATTTTCTAAGCAGGGGAAGAGGCATGATCACCCCCATCCCCCCCCCCGGATCCGCCATATTCTACCTTTCACAACCCTGTACGATCAGTGTAAATAGGCGGATAGTATGTACGGCTGGTAAGATGGGGCACAAACAGAAATTAAAGACAAGCAATTGTAGATTGACTACACTTTGTGTGTAAGGTCAAATAGGGCGGTTTAACTTACAAATATCTACTTACGAGGACAACATTTCTCTATACTTAATAACTTCACTACCCTCAACTTGACAAAAATGTTCCTTAAATATATTTCTGGAAGATGTTGCATCGATTTAAACGGAACGAATGAATTCGTATTATTCCAGGTAATAAAGTTTTCATTTTTAAGTTTACTTTCTCCTAAGAACGTTAAGACCAGTGTATTACCAGCCTCTAGTTAGTGTGTGACCAGTCTCCAATAAAACCTTACTCAATGTACCACCACTCCTCAATAAAACCTTACTCAATGTA
>CABFVX010010271.1:0-14747 GCA_902151425.1 Timema shepardi | reverse complement strand
TCGGGTGAACTGGGGGTGGTTTTTCCTAAATGGTTTTCCACTCTCCCTCCACGCAAATGCGGGGTCACTTCCTCTAATTCAACCTTTCCTTAATTCCTAATCCATTAGAGTAATTTGTACTTAAAGCGTATAACCCGAACGGGTAGTAAGACGCGGTGCTAAATAATAAAAATAATAAATCTTATTTTAAAATGTTTACTGACAAATGTCATTATTTCCATGACAAATAATTGATAAATTTTGAGATTTCTGTGTTAATACAATTAATATATACGTGTCTACTGAACCAATACTATATTTATTTTGTTAAAAAAAATGTTTTTGTCATTTAAAAAAATATGGGCCTTAATTCACGTTTCCTAATACCCCATTTTGAATATTTAGTATAGTCATAGAGTTTCCTCCCTGCCAACAAAACCCAGACAGGAAGGTTTACTCCGTTCACCCTGAAGGATAGCATCCGACCTATATATGTTACTCTACGGTGGAGCCTTTAAGATTGGTCAATACCATACTCGGTCAGGGCGAGACAATTAGGCTACTTTCCAGGGTTGTGATGTTGTCATTTAATTAATATATTGTAGATTAATTATAACGCTTGTTAAAGGATTGTAAATAATGTATGGGTTCCCATTAAATTATGGATACATTCTATGTCTAAAGATTTCTTATGAGGTTTGTCTCTAACTAGAACCAACTAAGTTTTGGCTCAATAAATTTCACTGGTTTTAGTGAAACTCTTTATTATAATTAATAAATTTTAGAAAAAGGGGACATACTTTATGTGCATAAGGAGAAATATATTCTGAGCACGAGGGGACATATATTCTGAGCACGAGGGGACATATATTCTGAGCACGAGGGGACATCTATTTTAAGCACGAGGGGACATATATTTTGAGCACTAGGGGACATATATTCTGAGCCCGAGGGGATATATATTTTGAGCACTAGGGGACATATATTCTGAGTACGAGGGGATATATATTTTGAGCACGAGGGGACATATATTTTGAGCACGAGGGGACATACATTCTGAGCACGAGGGGACATATATTTTGAGCACGAGGGGACATATATTCTGAGCCCAAGGGGACTTATTCTGTGCACAAAGGACACATACATTCTGAGCACGAGGGGACATACATTCTGAGCACGAGGGGACATATATTTTGAGCACGAGGGGACATATATTCTGAGAACGAGGGGACATACATTTTGAGCACGAGGGGACATATATTCTGAGAACGAGGGGACATACATTTTGAGCACGAGGGGACATATATTCTGAGCCCGAGGGGACTTATTCTGTGCACAAAGGACACATACATTCTGAGCACGAGGGGACATATTTTATGCACAGGAACCATTTCTCAAATTTATATAAATGTAATAGGTATGTGAAGAATGACTAAAGGGGATTCCATTATAATTTCTAAAGAGATTGTGAGAAACGATATTTTGTGAGAACACCAAACTCGATGCACGGAACAGGGATTCGAACTGAAATTACGACCTTCCTCGGTCGTCAGATCAACTGGTTCAACAGAACGCGCCGGCGTGGAACTGACTCCACTATCTGCGGGGGGAATAGCTTGAGAGTGCATTAGTTATGATGGTGTCTCTTTTAAAATAGTTATGCTTTTAAAAGTATTTAACTTTTTATTATTTTAGAATTTCAAAATGTACAACCATGTTGATATGGGTAAGAGAATTATTTATATTGAGTGGTTTCATCATAGCAGGTCCAACTCAGCACCCGGGTCCCATATGTGTGTGTGTGTGTGTGTGTGTGCATGACAGGAATGGGAATAAAAGGGAAAAGAAAACACCTACGTAATCACATAAATGTGTGTAGTGCATTCGTATTTGAATCATTACTCGAAATTTTCCGCTGTGACGATGGGGGACAAGATAGTAAAGTTTATTCTTAATAACTACATTTTGTCCCTGTTATGTATGGTCGGTGACCTGGCGGTCTAGGGGTAAGATGTCAGACTCCTGTGCTGGCGGCCGGGGTTCAATCCTCGGTCCCGGCACAGATGTATCTGATTACCAAACCCTTCCTTCACCTCTGACAAGACATCNTGTCCCTGTTATGTATGGTCGGTGACCTGGCGGTCTAGGGGTAAGATGTCAGACTCCTGTGCTGGCGGCCGGGGTTCAATCCTCGGTCCCGGCACAGATGTATCTGATTACCAAACCCTTCCTTCACCTCTGACAAGACATCTTGTGAATGTGTGGAATGCCAGGCCTCCACCGTGGTTCGGATTCCACGTTAAACTGTAGGTCCTCCATTTCATCTCACAATCACCCTACCATTTACACATTAGCGTAAGTGCGTATAGCCCGAACGGGTAGTAAGACGCGATAATAATAATAATAATAATAATAATAATGTTATGTATGACAGAATGAAGATATGTGCGCATTGTTATCTGTGAAGTCGTTTTAAAATGGTTAAAAACTGACTTTTCAGTACAGTTTTTAGTCGAAATATTATTTAATAATCAACAATGTTCAGTATTAGGACCACCTATTAACTCTCTATCTCCATTAATGTTCAATCAGAAATGATCCACGTGTTGGTGTAAATTTTCGATTTCTAGCTGACTGTATCACAAAGTTGATTGGCAGTCTCATACAGTAGCCCCATGGCTTCTTTGGTGCTGACTGACGGCTTTGAAAAGTTACCAAACCAAATTATGTATCCCTACGATGAACCATATGATCTGCAAAAACATGTGTTTAGCAGCTGTCACTTCTGACAGTCAAAATTTAGGTATCTACCTAAATGTTGACTGTCAGAAGTCAGCTGTGAGCTGTCAGTCAGCACCAAAGAAGCCGTGGGGCTACTGTAGCTTGTATGCCTGGCATTAACCCACAGCATTTTATAATCTTCAAATAGAAAGGGATTAACAAAGATAAATAAAATAAATTTATCACTGTTTGTTTACTAATAATTTCGTAAATATATTATTTATAAAGTCACCCAACTTCAAACCAAAACGTTTCCGATAAAGTTTCAGAAATTAAGTGTCGTTCGATTGCACGAGTTGAGCGATAACACCCGATAAAAAAAATGACGTCAGTAGACGCTACCAGAGCTCACCCCACCCTGCGAAAAAAAAAAGAAAAAAAAAATCCGATCAGGAAGTCGAGGTTCACCCTCGAATATACCTGAGCACCGTAAACTGGGAGGGGAAATCAATCTCCGGTTTCTTTCTCGACACGCGTGCTGCTATCTCTGTGTTGGATTATGAACCTCGCAAGAAAGACGTAGCGTCGATTTTAAAACACTCCATTCGAGGTACCATGGTTTCACTTTCTAATACACACATGCATACATTAGTACAGAGTAAAATACTGTTATCTTTAATATATCATCTGAATTTATAATTTAAGGCGCTCCTCAAAACACCCAGTAATACTGTGTTTTAAATGTCATATAGCTTGACGGATTTTCTTCACATTTTTAATATAAAAATAACGGTACAACACAACACATTGTACATATTATACCCTCGGTACAAATAACCTTGGTTCAGATGTTATATCATTGCTTATCAATTAATATACACAGTGATATCAGAAGGTGTTATAATTACATTAATTAATTAATTAATTAATTAATTATGTAAGATTAGGTATTACAACTATCAGAGTCATATTTGTAGTGATATAATACATTAATTTATAGGCCTAAGTGTATTTATATATGTTATTATTATTATTATTATTATTATTATTATTATTATTATTATTATTATTATTAGCACCGCGTCTTACTACCCGTTCGGATTATACGCACTTACGCTAATGTGTAATGGTAGGGTGATTGTGAGATGAAATGGAGGACCTACAGTTTAACGTGGAATCCGAACCACGGTGGAGGCCTGGCATTCCCCACATTCACAAGATGTCTTGTCAGAGGTGAAGGAAGGGTTTGGTAATCAGATAAATCTGTGCCGGGACCGAGGATTGAACCCCGGCCGCCAGCACAGAAGTCTGACACCTTACCCCCTAGACCGCCAGGTCACCTATTTATAGATGTTAGGGCAGAGAGAGTGGGCACATTTAATAAAACTATAACTTTACTATATTAACTACTGAATGATTCAAATTAAATCTAAAAGACAATTAAAAGATTGACAATTTTAACATACCATTGAATTATTATTTTTTCTTCCAAACAATTTCGTTAATATGGCCACAATTTTATGCAATGCATTGTTGAATGTGCTCCTCAAAACTTGAAATGACCTTGTACAATGATACTGTTGAATTTATTCAATTTCCAACAAAATTATTTATGCCCCACAAAAAAAAACAGTCCGGATCTGTTAAGTCTGGTTAGCGCAGTGGCCAAGATACATTTCGCGGTGGACTACCATTGATGTTTGGTCTGTCTCTTGCTGGAACCACAGAATGTTGGTACCCGTGCCGCGGTTCAGGGTTAAGAAAGGTTGAGCGTCAATTAAGGTACTTTGCAAAATGGCCACCGCGCTCAGCAGACTTAACAGATCTGTAACTTTTTTTGTGGGACATAAAGAAAGAATGTTGGTGGAGGTTGAAGCATGTTAACAAAAAAACATTCCACAAAGTCATGTGAAGTTTCGAGGAGCACATCCAACAATGTATATAGTTATCTTATCTCATTTCACAAATATTACGAGGCTCTATTTTAATATATCTTTCACTAAGTAATAACTACCTAGAATTATTTCTACAGCGCATCAGCCAAATTATAACCTCGTAAAACACAGTAATATTTAAACATGCCATTAAAAAGATAAGAAGCCTCCGAACTGCATTATGGGCTGTCTCTCACAAATGATTCACCCAGTCAGATTATGGTATTAGATATTATATTAACAACATAATGATTAATTTCGACGTATACATTCCTAAACAGTTTTTAGATAATCTTAAGAAACCAAATAAAATTTATTCATTCAATAGTAACGAGATATATTGTAAATAAACCAATATTCAATGTTAGAAAAACTGACCTAAGATAACGTTTAGTCGGTCCCATGACCCGGGGTTTCACATTTCCCTCCTTTATCCCTTGAGAATCGAAAAATAGTACACGTGACCATCCCGAACATACACGAATCTTCCCGAAGTTACATCTGTACCAGACGATTGAACTAATTTAATTTACGTTATTATTAACAAGGAAAAACAAATGATCCAGTCCCTGAGTCATAACGACACGTAAAAAGGATAATAACAAACCCGTTAAGGATAAATACAATAACTATCTCTAATAGTCAAACTAGAGTAACCTCGATGCGTTTCTGCGTTCCTAGAAGAGTACTCGCTAGCCGTTCCGTCTTATGGCGGTGGTAATATCCAAACCAGCAAGGAAAAAAAACAGAAGTTTGACCTTCATTTTGCAGGTGTACTGGCTTTGGTTTTGTTTACTTCATAGCTTAACATTATGATAATATTGGTCTGCAACTCAATTTTATTTATTTATTCATGTGTTATTTTATATTTATCTTTTAATTTTTTATGAGCTATTTTTCTTTGATGCTTTATCAAATTCTAACTGGTTATCAAAATATTTCGCAACAAAATAAATAAACTTGTTCATTTTTAAATTTAGGTGCTATTAATATTATATCGATATTAATTTATATATATATATATATATATATATATATATAGCACCACGTCTTGCCACTTGTTAAGGTTATGCACATATATACTAAGTAGGGTAGTGAGTTAAGGACGAGGAAAAATGAAATGAATAAATGTACCCGAATTTGAGTGGAGAGAGAGTGAAAAACCACTCTCTATACACCCAACTGGGATTCTAACTCAACCCAAATCTTCCTGTTATCGACATTCTAGTTTATAGCGAGAGTGATGCCTGAGACCATGCGGCCACCGAAGCAGATTTTTTTTCATAATGTTTCAAGTGTGCTTATTTTTAATAATTTTTGAATAAAAAACAAAAGCTATGAATGTTATTAAAAATTATATAATAACTATATTATAATATATATAATTTTATCATAAAAAATTATATAATATGATTACAATTATATCATAAACATATTTATTATAAATATATATATTATATATACAATATAGGTATATATTATATATAATTTATATATTAATTAATTTTGTAATAATATATTATATAATAGCAAATGTTTAGGTAATATAAATTGTCACTTTATATTGCCTAAACATTAGTTTTTAAGGTCTCTTAAATTTGAATTCCCGCCAAAGCTTACGATTTTTTATTATAAATTACTAAGAGTTGTACAATTTTACAAAACTTTCCTCTTAATTTTTGTGATGTTAAAGCTATTTTGATTTCATAAATGGTTGATTTATAGTTTATTTAATAGTACAAATGGACTTGATTAATTTTTAAAATTCCACTTTCTTCATAAGATTACATTGTAGACTCTGACATCATACCCCCACAATGGCATACCGCGAGTACTCATTATATCTAGGTTATTCTAAGTCAAACGAGCGTGCGCCGAGCTCTGTAGGAGCTTTCTTGAACTCCTAGATGATATTGTTCCCCACAGGTAGTCTTCGTAGTGAACATGAATCAGAATATCCAAAACAAACTTAGTCTCCTCTTTTCAAATATTTCCCATTATTGTTCTAGAGGACATCTTGTTAAACTTAATTTGATCCCGCAAGTAGTATTCTCCTTTTGTGAAATGTTTTAGCACTAATTAGTCTTGTTTGCTTATTTATACATTAATTCAATTACAGAGTATTTCCATTGTTGTGTATAGTGATAGTAAAACTGTTTGCTGCTACTATTGTTCAGGTGACTAATAGTGGTTATTGGGACTACTTTCTTATAAAGGGGCGCAGGAAACCTAGTGTGGGCTCATAGCTTCACTGTATAGATTCAATTACATTGTAGAAATACTCTTAGAGTATTGTGATATTAGAAGATATCTAATGTTTGTAACACAAAAACAGCTTCAAACTATTCGGAATAAATGAAAAACAAATCTCCAGTACTATTCTTAGCCATATAGTCTATATATTCCTAAAGTTAGAGTAATACAAATATATATTATATAAAATTCATTTAACAATATATATTTCGTTACTACCCCAATATCAAAGAAGAACATAAGACTAATCACAAAGATATTGTTAAGAAGAGGTGAGCCTGGGAAGTTGGAGGGGGAGGATCAAGCCCCCAGTGAAGTAAATTGAGGAGGTGGGAAACGCGAGATCAAGGATGTGGAGGCCACGGATAGACAACGGGACAGGGCGTACGTTTGGGACAGATGAGTCTTGTGGTCATGTCCCAAAGCACTATACCACCAGTGCAACAATCGTGCTCACTCCAAGCTAGCTTGGCCCAGATGAACCAGCATCACCCTCAGTCACCTGATCGAGGGAAACCACTAAACTGCGTCATCCCCCACATGGATCTGGCTTATGGCAGGTGAACATCACTGATGTATTACCGAGATTATTGACGAAGGACCAAAACTTTAACTTTGGCACTCCAGGGACCTAAGCTTTAGAAGTCCCTGGAATGTCAAAATTAGCTTTACCCTAACCACCATTTTGTCCGTAGACTGCACCAAGATGCTGGTGTCATCAACGAACTGAAATATAAAGGAGCCGTGTGTGAAGGGCATGTCTCACACAAAGAGGGATAAGAAGAGAGGGTTCAAACAGAAACACCTAGGAACATTGAAATAGTTTGGACGAGTCGAGAGTATGACCTACAATCACTTAGAACAAATGGATGAAGAGAAAATAATATAATAGTAGAAAGAATAGGAGGATCCCTACCTCGGAAAGGTTGGTGAGATCACCTTGGTGTCATATGCTGTGTTCCCTTGATGTCCAACATGACGAAACTGGTTTAGAACTCTGTTAGCCACGTGGATGGTTGAAAGGTCCTTCTGTAAACCAAATTGGTGTTCTGACAGAAGGGGATCACTTACCAGCTAACCCTCTAATCGAACTAGAATAAACATCTATACCACCTTGTCAATGCAGAAGGGGAGATAAATCAGACGGTAAGAGGATAACTCGACGGAGCTTCCTTGGTTTATGATATAAATCATGGATACCACCTTCTAAGGAGAAGGGAAGTGGAGGAGGAATCGGGTTTTCTCGATACACGAGAGCATGCATGCCATGCGAAGGGTGAGGAGTAGACGTTATTCCGATTCAATATGGAGTAGCATGAATCCTCACGATCATCTGGGACAGGTTTTATGATGTAACCAGCTATATATTGTGGTGGTGGGTGTGGGAGGGTAGGAAGGATTTGAAGGTTCTTTTGGGGATTCTGGATCTCTATCCGGATACCTGTAACCCCGGAATAAACAGGTCTGTAATCCAGCCGCCAAGATCTCAGTCTAGCCCATGGTGGCAGAAGCCATTTCATCCACAACTCTCATTTAAAGAATCATATTCCTTCTTAGGTGCATCCACTTAAGATAGTCACAGAGTGATTTCCTACATGTCAATATCTCCCTGACGTAGCCTCTAGGACTTCAACATCTATCACCATTAAACATGGTGTCGAGGCCATGGAGGCTCACCAGATTGGCCACCAGTAGCGCTTCAGCAGGAAGGCAGCAGACGTGTGCAATCATCTTGACCAAGTGCATGGCGCCCAAACACAAGATCGTAATAACTTACAGAGACGCAAGCCTCGGGCCAGCCACCAGGTGAGGCTCTACGTATGATCGATCCAACAAGGCCACCAGGTTAGCCCCTCTTCCGTGACCAGCTCAATCAAACCAATAGCTTATTAAAACCAGAATCTGAAAGCGTGTGACCCCTCCTTGCCCTCTCGGCTGAAACGCCTTGTCAATCGAATGATCAATGAACAGGCGGCTATTTTCAGGGTCTTGCAGATCAATGGACAGAGGACTGAGGAATTAATCAAAGAGAATAGACAGTGTGTCAAATGTAGCGTTGAAGCACACCAGCCAGTTGAGAATGAAATATGTTCCTTGAAGTATATGGAAGATGGCTATAGATATTGATAGGACGTAGATTGTCCGATGTCTAAGTCACCCTGAAATTTGAGGCCTGCCTTGCTAGGACTCGGTGGGGAGCACAATACTTCAACTTATATGTCCCCAACAATATATATAAATATAATAAGCTTAAACAAATGTTTGATAGTGAATATATAAGAAAAAAAGTCTCATAACAAGGATGAACAAATTTAAAAGCTGTCAATGAATTAATAAAACATTTTAATAAATGGTTTAAATGTTACATTTTATTTTGTTTCACATTCTGGAATATATTTTCTTCTTTGTTACAAGCGAGCATAAAATAATTGGTGCCGTGATACACTAGCATTTATTTGAACAAATTTCTTTAGATTTTCAGATTTTCCGTAAATTATTTTCTTCAAAAAAATAGCGTTTCTAAATATACAATTAAATTTATATTTAATTATATAGCGCATTCGTAAAGTTTCTGAAAGAAATATAACTATGTTAATAGTATTCAGTTAAATGTTTGCATTATAGACAAGATTTTAAGAATATGAGTAAAAATATTTGAATATAAAATATTTTTAAATTTTAAAAACTTCATTTTTTCTTCTCGTCCATTTTTTCTTTGGCGTAATCTTTTGCCACAACAGCAGCGTCTTTAACTGTTTCTGCCGCACTGCTAGCCATATCTTTGACGGCATCTTTGGCCTGTCCTGCCTTCTCTGCTGTTTTCTCCCCCAATTTGACAGCCTGGTCCTTTGCCCCGACCGCCGCCTCGGATATGGTGTTGGCGTCGTTACCTGCTGCATCTCTCGTGGTCTCTGCAACACTGGCGACCATAACTATCGCGGCGTCTTGGGCCTGCCCCATCTTTTCTACGGTGTTCTCCCCCAATTTGGCAGTCTGGTCCTTTGATTCAGATGCTGTCTCAGGTACAGAACTGGCGGCACCTTTTGCCGCATCTTTCGTAGCTTCTGCTGCACTTCTCTCCCTCTTTTGGGTGTCACTAAGAGCACCCTTAGCATCGCTTGTGCTATTATTTGGGTTAGACATTTGTGATCGTTTCGTCGCTTACTGTTAACACTTGACTTATTTAAAGATGTTGCGAAACCAGAAATTAAATGCAGTTTAAAGTTGCGTTTATAATTACCATGACTACTTCTAACAATGTGAATCCTAGAAACATAATTATTGTTTTAAAAACTAACAGAGCAATCACCTACAATAAGCTAATAATAATAATAATAATAAGATAATAATAATAACTGGTTTTAGATGATATTTTTCCCTCTACAATAAAATTGATGATAATACCAATGAACCAGTAGCTGGGTTGGATGGGGATTTTTCAAGGAAGGATCTCCCGTTATTTTTAGAGTAATGGGGTAATGCTCTCTTTACCCATTTTCCCTTTTTATTTATGGGCTTTTTTTCCAATGTACCATTAAAACCCCTTTTCCACATTTAACCCTCTTTTAATACTCTTTTTCTCTATATTAAAAAAAATATTAGTGTTATTTTTGATCCTTTTTGCACTCTTGCACATTTTATATGAAGTACTCGGTTTGCCCTAGAGAAATATTTTAGGGTAAAAAGCGAAAAAAGGGTAAAAATTAAATTTAATCAAAAATGTTTTAAAAAAGAGGGCGAGTAATAAGCGAAAAATGATCAAAAGTATAATAAGGTAAAAGTGAACAAATAGTAAAAAGAACAAAAGTAAATATAATAAAATAAAAAGGTTATAAGCCTAAAGGTTAAAAGGGCGAAAAAATACGCAGAAAAGTAGTTTTCTAAAACATCTGTATCAAATTCGAGTTCTTCCATTTCTTGATAAAATTTCGAAATTCGATATGTTCAGACGACATTCTCAAACTTCTTTCAAACTGGAAAGTAACTTATTATTTTAGTTTTGGGATTTATTTTAACTCCTACTTCCCCAACCCCATTTCTAAATAATAAATATTTAAAATATATTTTGTTGTTGGAGTTATCGCTCGACATTCCTGGAAAATTTAAATTTTCTGCCATAAAGAAAAGTGTTTTGTTTCCCAAAGTGATAAATAAACATTTAGCATGTTTAGCCCTGAATATTTATTTGGAATGATCTTTTTACCTTTCTACCAAATTTAGTTTTCTACCCCATCTGATTTTTTTGAAATTATAGGTTCTTTATTTCCTGGAGCCCCATTTTGAACTTGATCAGTTTTATATTTGTCTGGTTGTATGGGTATTGGTTAATCCCGCTATCCTCCTGCCGAGTAAAATTTCTGGTTTTCGGGGCATAAGTTGGAGAAATATGACGATAAATTAGTCAGTGGGTTACACAACTTTATACCTCTCACCAACATATTATGAAATAAAAGTTGAAAAGCCCTCATAACCCAATTCTAGTAAGGAATCTTTATATTAAATTTCAAAGCTCTATGTTCATTGCTCAAAAGATATTAAATGCATTTTTAAAACATTGAGTGTTGGGTTCTTTATTTGGTTTTTAAAAAGAGCGAAGTGGCTCGAACATATATAAACATCCTAGTATTGGCGTGGATCGAAACCAATTATATTAAACATTTAGGACAGTGGAAAATGTTTACAGAAATGTATTAGGCTTATTCATCCGCTCATACAAAATAAATTATAAGCAAGCTTTAACTAACTATTATTATGATAGCAATAATATATATTTTTTTTACCAGAAAGAACCATTAGTATGGCCCACATGTGCTACATGTATACAATCACACATCCTAATTTGCTAAACTGATAACAACAGCAAAAATAGTTCAAATCTACACAATTCACAAACCGTAAGTCCTTAGGGATATTGATTGATTATCAGTGGCGGCTCGTAGCTAAAACTAATGGGGGTGCTGCTCCAGAAAATGTTTAGCCTTTGTTTTAAAATTGTTCAAAAGGGGGGAAAAAAATAAAAAAATAAAATTTATTCAGGAACTAGATAAAATCTTAACAAAAACAACAACATTTTTTTACTTACTTAAATTTAAATTGTTACAGTTCAAGCTTGATCTATTCATTTAAAAATGAAATCCATTCTTCTTGTTTTAATTTGAATAAACAGTTCAATAATTTTCTCGTTGATCTCTGGATGACAATTGAGGAAATTTTTCTCCATTGAAAGTACTGCAAGCGCATTTATTCTTTGCGTTAGATAAAAGAACCGAAAAAATTAATCAAATAGAATATCTGGAAGCAGAATATTAATATAATTCTACACTCTTCTACATTTTATCACATTCAAGAATATGGTACACGGTTTTTAAGCACAACACACGCTGAGTAAAAAAAAACCTTCCTCCTACCATCACGCCAGAGCTGGCACTGTGAGAGCAACAGTGCTCCCTATCTGGCAGTCCCGTCTTCCTACCCAGCCCCTCCTATGTGCGCATGCACACAACAGTCAAACACCACGTAGCTGGCACTGTGAAGCACACAGTTCCACACAAATATTTTTGTATCTTTTTCATAAACTGGGGGATGGCTACTGAAATACTTACATTATGCTCAAGGATTATATAATGTACTACAAAAATAAAAAATAATTACATTAAAAAGGACTCATCATAATAAATGTTATCAATAATATCAAGTGGAAATAGGGGGTGCTGCAGCTCCGCAGTGCCTATACACGAGCCGCCACTGGTGTCAAACAAGTTTGAACATTGTTATATTTCAATACAATACAATACAATAATAGCTTTTACAAAACCCTAGTTTCATTATTAAACACATGATATGTAGGCATATGATCACATATGCATTTTTCACATACTCATACATCAAGTCATGTGGTGCGCAGATAAATAATTATTTATAAATATAAAATACTACTACTATATAAACATGCTACACAAGTTTATCTAACATATTTCTGATTAGAATGACTCCACATGCTTAGGAAATAATTGGGGATCATCCGTGTGGATTTCTACGAAATAGATCATCAACGGATCAGATTTTAACTATTCGACAAATATTAGGAAAAAAAGTTGGAATACAACATGACGGCTCAACAAATATACAAACATTTTAATAAGGACTACGATTCAGTAAAAAGAAGTATATTATATGTAATTTTAGTTAAGTTTGGGACAAAAAAAAAATTTAGATTTTGAGGTTATGTTTGACTGATAGGGGTAGCTGGGTACGGGTTGGATATCACTCATCCGATACTTTCTAAATACATAATGGCTTGAAACAAGGAGACGCACTTTCCCCCATTACTCTCTAATCCGGCCTTAGTGTATGTTATCAGGGTAATGTAAGAGGACACGGAAAGGTTTGACATTGAATGGTACAACGCAGCTATTAGGAGACGTAGATGATTTAGATTTGTTAAATAATAGTAAAGATTGGTTCACACATTCGCCGAAAATACAGAGCAGAATCTTCTTGAATAGCGCAGCAAATCACACGCTGTATGTCGGCCCATGATGCATTACAACTCTAACTATAAACAGCTGATTATCAACATGTCTTAGATCATTGTCCCGATAGTTGCTTACAAATTATAACGCTGTGTCGTGGCACAGTCCAATACATCAATACACACGCTTTACATTAACGGGGGTGACCAGGCGGTCTAGGGGGTAAGGTGTCAGACTTCTATGCTGGCGGCCGGGGTTCAATCCTCGGTCCCGGCACAGATTTATCTGATTAACAAACCCTTCCTTCACCTCTGACAAGACATCTTGTGAATGTGGGGAATGCCAGGCCTCCAATGTGGTTCGGATTCCACGTTAAACTGTAGGTACTCCATTTCATATCACAATCACCCTACCATTACACATTAGCGTAAGTGCGTATAACCAGAACGGGTAGTAAGACGCAGTGCTAATAGTAATAATAATAATACATTAACTGGTTATTTTAAATCTCCTCACATCGGCCAATGAAGTTGTCTGCCATCTTCTGGCTGTACAGAGCATGCGTTGTTAAATGCGCATGCGCACTGATTTGAAATGGTCGAGCTTGAGATTTGATTGGCTCTCCTGTGTCGAACATCTCGGCCAGAGCGGATGAATTAGAGATGAGTTGAACTTTAGTGGAACAGCTAGTGCCGATAAGGCGGAAATTTTGTGATTGGTTTAGAGCTCGTCACGTGACCGCATTTATGTTCTGCGCTTGCTTTTCGGTGAACGTGTGGATTGACAATAAGGAAGTTGTAATAAATGTAGAGATTATACTGGAGGCTGGTTAGGAAATAGGTTTAGAAGTGAACGCTGAGAAGACTAAGTATACTATCACACAGATTGGGGATGATAATTGTGAGATTACTGAGAACAAGTCAGTTGACAGGGTTAATGAATTTAGATATTTAGGCACAAATTTGACTAGAAATAACGATATTAGGTTGGAAATCAGGAAAGGACTATAGTCTGAAGATACATGTTAGTAAGTGGCTGACATCTCCCCTGCTGTCAACGAATGTAAAACTCAGAATATACAAAACAATCATTTAACCGGTTGCTCTCTATGGGTGGGAAACGTGATCATACCTTACAAGACGAAAACAATTAAAGTTGAGTGCTCGAACACAAGATGCCTAGGAATATGTTTGGTCTAAAAAGGGATAAGTCTACTGGGGACTGGAGGAGGTTACATATTGATAAGTTACATACCCTGTACTTATCTCAACACATTGCTAGGATAGCTAGGTCTCTTAGAATACGGTGGACAGGACATACAATGTGAGTAGGAGAATCTAGAACCGTGTTCAGGAGACTGACTGGCAGACCAATGGGAAGAGACCGT
>CABFVX010010270.1:0-14750 GCA_902151425.1 Timema shepardi | reverse complement strand
TCACCCTCATACTCACTATCACCCTCATACTCACTATCACCCTCATACTCACTATCACCCTCATACTCACTATCACCCTCATACCCGCTACCACCATCTCCTCATCTCATTTGGATTTGGAAAGAGCCTCCACGGAAAGGATGTATTAAATCTTCTATCAAGCGGCTATGACTGTATTTCTATTTTGAAAATTTGGACGTACCCGAAATGTTATTTTACACGGTAGTTTTGATTTTTTTGAAATCGATAATAGTGAGTACAGCACAAGAAAAATGTGCCTTGACCTCACATTTTTTATATCTACTGGTTCGTTTGTCGATTCAATGGGGATACGGAAAGTCCAACAACTCGTTGATCAACACTTATTGATCGATCTTGTTGATCGACAATGTATACTCATTGGGATTATCCCAGGATAATCAACTCCTTGACACGGTCGGCTTGAAATCGTAAATTTACACCAAAACTATTTCACGTGGTTCAGCTATGATTAAATATTAAAGGAGATAAAGCGTTAATAGAAGCTCTTAATACTGAACATTGGTGAAATATTAAATGATATTTGGATACAAACTGAAGTTAAAAGGCGGTTTTTTGACCATTTTAGAGTGGATTCACAGATTGTGCACAAATATTGATTCTGTCATAATAGAGACATACTGTATTATTATTATTATTATTATTATTATTATTATTATTATTATTATTATTATTATTATTATTAGCACCGCGTCTTACTACCCGTTCGGGTTATACGCACTTACGCTAATGTGTAATGGTAGGGTGATTGTGAGATGAAATGAAGGACCTACAGTATAAAGTGGAATCCGAACCACGGTGGAGACCTGGCATTCCCCACATTCACAAGATGTCTTCTCAGAGGTGAAGGAAGGGTTTGGTGATCAGATAAATTTATGCCGGGACCGAGGATTGAACCCCGGCCGGACATACTGTAGCTATTAACAAGAGACTTTGTCGCTTTGTCCCCGCATCATCACCGCGGAAAATTTTTGAGTTATTGTGGATTCACACTTTTTCGCCGAAAAAATATCGCAGAACAGAAACGTGGTCACGTGACGCGCTCTAAGCCAATCACAAGATTTCCGCTCAATCTGTGTGAGCTGTTCTGCTGAAGTTAAACTATCCTCTACTTTGTACGCTCTGATCAAGATGTTCGGCACAGGAGAACCAATCAAATATCAGAACCAACCATCTCAAATCAGTGCGCATGCGCAAATGACAACTCATGCGCTCTACAGCCAGAAGCAAGCAGACAGCTTAGTTTGCCTTTGAGAAGAGATTTGAAATAACCCGTTAATGTAAAGCGTGTGTATCGATGTTTTGAATTGTGTCACGACAGAGCGATATAATTTGAAAACATCCGTCGTGAGGATTATATAAAATATATGTTTATCCTCTAGAAAATAGAATCTGTTGATTGTCAGCTGTTTTACGTTATCGTTGCAATGCATAATGGGTCAACTTTAAGTGTGTAAATTTCTGCGACTCTGAGGTATATTCAGCCTTTATATTTTCGGTGAACGTTTGAACAAAGCCTTAAACATCCAAATACGAATGTACTGCACACATTTCTGGCACATCTTGGTCTTTTCTTCTCCCTTTTACTCCCATAATACCTCGCGCGAGCCGGTGAACGCTATTAAGATCTCTCTCTCTCTCTCACAACAGACTAGAATTCCCCATGACGGGGGGATCAGAATTATAATATAAGTCAGATGTACTAAGGGTGGATTTTCATAAATGGTTTCCCCACTCATTCTTGACGCAAATGTGGGTGCACTTCCTCTTAATTCAACCTTCCTCATCTCTAGACCATTATCGTAATTAGTACATAAGTGTATAAACCGAATGGGTAGTAAGACGCAGTGCTAAAACAAAATTACATTTTATATCCCTACAGGCCAGGTATGTGATTTACACTGTGGCCCAGGCATCCACCGTGGTTCGGATTCCACGTTAAACTGTAGGTCCTCCATTTCATCTCACAATCACTCTACCACTACACATTAGCGTAAGTGCGTATAACCCGAACGGTTAGTAAGACGCGGTGCTAATAATAATAATAATAATAATAATAATAATAATAATAATAATAATAATAATAATAATAAAATGTGGCTTTGTGGTCAGAGTTTCTGGCTACAGATCCAGGGGTGCCCGGTTCGATCCCCAGTGATTCCATATTTTCTGTTAAGCAGAATGTCTCTTCAGGACAAATGAGGTGCTACTTGAATGATACAGTAGTGGTTCTGGTCTATAAAACTGAGATAAACGGCCGGGAGGGCTCATTGTGCTGCCCACATGACACCTCTCTCCACAAATGTTGGTGCTATCTTCGGCAACCGATTGTGTCCCCTCAGTTGGTATGGATGTATTGCGGGCTGACACTACAAGGTTATACCCTGGGTTCGGTTGGAAGAACAGTAGAGAAAATTCTGTGCGGTCAAAAATTCATAAAATTTTATTATACTATTTGTTTATTTTATATGACTGTATTAATAATATCTATCAAAATTGGTGGCTATAGATAACATGTCCTGATATATGAATATATTAAAATTGTTTCAGTAACTTTATTAACTAGCTTCTACTATCATACTGGACAAGTCTGTAACAAGGTTAAGTCGGTTAGAAGGAGAATTTTAGGGGGTTAACCATCACTTCCTTCAGAAGTTTGATTATTTTTTAATCAATATTGAGGTTTATTTGTTTGCATAAAATATTATTATTATTAGCACCGCGTATTACTACCCGTTAGGGTTACATGCACTTACGCTAGTGTGTAATGGTAGGGTGATTGTGAGATGAAATGAAGGACCTACAGTTTAACGTGGAATCCGAACCACGGTGGAGGCCTGGCATTCCCCATATTCACAAGATGTCTTGTCAGAGGTGAAGGAAGGGTTTGGCAATCAGATAAATCTGTGCCGGGACCGAGGATTGAACCCCGGAACCCCAGCACAGAAGTCCGACACCTTACCCCTAGACCACCAGGTCACCTCATAAAATAATAAAAGCACCAAACAGAATATTTAACTAGTAACCACCACGTTGATGTTTAAAATTGTGTTTTTAAAGCCTTTTTCTCCAAACTATGGGCTATTAATCCCTCGTATCAGACTCGATCTCACCTCCACGTCAGGAATAAAGCAACTTTGACCCTGACCGGGATTCGACCTGGTGAGGCTACTAAAGCTGGTTAGTCAATGCATAAATGATTATTAGCGATTTAGTGGTCTCGATCGAGAAGATGATAGGATAAGATCTTGATAGAAAATTAACACCAACAAAAAAGAATAAATATTTTATAAACACGTTCATTTCTGTTAAATTCATTTGACCATTTATCTATTTGAAAACTGTAATTGTTAATCTAAAAATAGTAAATTTCATCAAAATAGTCATAACTTAGTTTTTTTTAATAAAATTACTTTTTAAAGATTTTAATATATTTTCTTTAGCGTTAATTTCCAAAGAGTGGTATGTAAATTTAGTACATTTAAGGGATTTTTTCTTTTAAAGTATTAAAAAAAGGCGCCATTTATACGGCACTTTACATTATTTCAACTTTTGCTCTTTGGTTGTTTTTTTTAACATCGCGCCTTACTACCCGTTCGGATTATACGCCTATGTGCTAATTACTCTAGTGGTTTTAGTGATTATGATATGGATATACACATTTAGAGGAAACTAACTTGCATTTGCGTGGAAGGAGAGTGGAAAACTACTCTCAGTACATCTAGTCTACTGCGAGAGTAGCGCTTTAGACCATGCGATCACCGAAGCTGGTGTCGGTTCTTCTGAAGGTATTATTTTCTTATAGGGTTCCCCACTCTCCTTCCACGCAAATGTGGGTGGATCAGCTCTAAAAAAGCTTCCTTCCTCCTCTCTACCCCATTAGAGTAAATATCATACATGGTTAGAGCTTAACCAGGCAGTAATACGCGGTGATAGTAATATTTTAACGACTCAGATATCTGTTTTAATTAGCTGACAATACACAATGAACAAGCCAGGAAAATATTTGACTTTGTGGAGTTATTAGTAAGTGTACGACGGCTGCCAGAAGGCCAACAACTTTTGTTGTAGATAAACAAGACATTAGCAATATGATAATTGTGTTTACGACTTCAAACCTATCATTACATGGTGAAAGAAATATTGCTATATCAAGTTACACCTCTCAATTGTCTAATCACTTTAATTAATTACGAGAGTAATCAAATGTTATCATAAATCAGGTTTGAAATGCAGCAATATAAGTTTTTAATTAAACCCATAATGACTTTGCAGTAGATTTTCCAGTACTATAATTAACTGGTACAAAAGAACAAATCAAAATATTTGTCAAATTGGGTTTAACTTTTCTTGATTAATTATTTTCAGTCAAAACATTTACGTGTAACCCATATCTGTGGGTGCATGGGTTGGGGTGTCATCCTCATCCGGTCTGATTTGCCAGTGATGGATAGGTCGGAATTCGAATCACAGTGAGATATTTTGAAGTTTATCGTAAATAGGTTTTTACTTCTTTTTTTTTTCCTCCACGTGAAAGCCGATACACTGGTTTTAAACTCTCTAGCGTGACCATTACTTCACGATTAATGTAATTATATGATATTCCAGACTGGTAGTAAAGACATGGTAAAAAAAACTCAGTAGAAAGAACTACCTCGGTTTTTTTTCTCGCTGATCAATCGCCAGTCTCACAGTTTAGTACGAGCATAATAATTCTCGTTTTATGTAAACTACACATCAAACAGTCGCTTCAGTTAATTATTAATAAATGATAATGTTAGCACAAACATTTATGACTTTTTTTTCTTTCAAATATTTGAGACTACTTTTATTTATTTAAATAACAACTATGTTTCCCACAAATGTGTTATTGTAAAGCTCGGTGTTTTACGCCATGATGGCAAAGAGGCAATGCAACCGATTGTAAACATTAGAATTATTTGAATAGTCAGCTTTGTTAGAACAGGATATTATGTCACACACAAGGCTAACTATCATTCATCAACTGTGAACGATAATTCTGAATACAAACAGTGTCAACTGCACAAATAAATACTATTGACAACTATAGAATGAACACTCGATAGTTTTCATCATTCAATAAATTAAATCAGTCGATAGTGTCCATCACTCACTATCGTCAAACCTAAGCGTCACGGCCCAACGGACCATTGTTGCTACAAATACGCGCATGCGCGTTGGTACCCGACTGCCGTCATGGCGCGCTCAGCGCCTGCTGTGCGAAGATCGTTTCGTTTACTCAATGCCATTTTTGTAGGCTAGTGTTTACTTTGTGAATCATTGCAACCGATTGCGAACGTCTCTTCAAGGTGAGAGTGACGTCAATTCAAGAAATTAAATCACTTAATAGCTGTTTTCTTAATGTTTGAGCTATTTCTAGTTTTCACTTATCTAACGTAGCCTATGCTGGTTCCAAGAAAACGTCAATAAAGTGAGGTTAAATTGGTGATACGGCAGGAAAAAATTGAATTGGAAAAAGTGAGTACCATAGTGTTTAAATAGTGTATTTTACTACGTGGCTTTATAGTTAAATATATTCTAGATATATTGTGTGCTTTTTTTTCAAACAAATACCCAATTGAAATGTTGATGCATTTAATTAGTAAATTTATAATTCTATCTCTAAACTAATAAAAAATCAAACTCGCATACTATCGATTGTTGATATAATTATCACTCAGCTATTTCCTACCCATTTTAAACCATAGACGTATTATTGATTTTATTATAATTATCTGTGTAGTGTTGTTATCAACATTAGTTTGATGTGTAAGAATTTGTGTTAGATTGTACTTGTCGCAATGATTCCAAAGTATGACTATTCCGATAAAGTATAATCACATGGCAGTAAGACGTGATGCTAGTAATAATAATATAATCACATGTTTGGAGGAATCCTAGTTGTATTCTTGATAGGGCCGAAATTAATCTTTTATAATTAAGTTAGTCTCGCTTTGATAATCGTAGATCTTGTTTCTATGTTTGTTCTAGAATTAAGAAACGATAAGACCATCACTGACGCTCGTAAATTATATCAGGAATATGGTAGTCGAGTACTTTTATAGATACAAACTTTTTTTGTCAACTTTAATAGCAATTACACTTTATTATTATTCTATAGGTCAATACACAGCTACCGATCAAATTAATTATGAAATTTAATAAATAATATATAAAAATGTGTTTTTTAGCTTTTATAACTGTCGTAATACTTACTTCCTATCAGAGTCGGACTGTACAGAGTGAAATTATTTTCAAAATGGAATTTGCTTACGTATCACTGCTCATCTCATCCTGGTTATACACACATTAATAACGTTAATGGCGTATGGATTATGTAGGTAAAATCTATATTAAATGTACCCGCAGTCTCTTAAAGGTATAGAGTGTGAATAATTTAAGAATAACCACCCCGATTACATCCGATCGGGATTTGAACCCGGACCTACCCGCCACCTTCAAACCAGATTATATGAGATTAATCCACTTGCCGACCGATGTGGGGTGTCATTGTCTTCTTCTATTAGTTCAATCCCAGAGAATAATAATATAAATAATTGTGTGTGCTAACCATTGTATTGTAAACCTATTATTCAGCAGAATGTGATACTACTATAAAGCCACACGGCTGACTCACTCACTGACATAAATATTTACCCACTTTCAGATGAGCTAGAAACTTGTTAAACTTATAGCTTCCATCCTGTAACCGACGGTAAAATTCAAAAAAAAAAAAATTAAAAATGTAATTTTCAACCCTCGAAAAAAATATTCAAAACATCGGAGCAACTTAAGTCGCCTCTATTTGGAGGTATCTTGAGGCTAAACGGTAAGAACTATCAAATAACGGTTCAGGAATTACATTAGTTTACATCCACTTGCAAAGAAACCTCACTGGGGGTTGGGGGGGGAGGCAGAGCCCCCAACGAGCAAAGCGAGTATATACGGAGTGTCAAATTGCCATTGTATGTAAGAAACCAACATTGATGGTCATGCGGTCTAAAAGTTAATTCTCGTTTGGTCTGGTTTACCGGTGACAACAAGGACCTGTTCGAATCCCGACCGAATTTATTGAGGACAGTCCCCCCCTCCCTCCCTCCCTCCCTCAAAATTGATATCTGCAAGAGACTGTCCCAGGATCGAGACATTGGACGGAGTAATATAAATGTACCTGTCAAGAGGTATAACTACACCTGATGGTGGTATCCTACACACACACACACACACACACACACACACACCTTCCAGGCAAATGCGGGTAAATTTCCTCTAAACTTTACCCCTAACCTCGTCCCTACCACATTAGCGAAGTGATTAGAGTAGTGAGACAACACATGACCATCGAGTTGAGAAACACGTGGCGCGTGTAAAATTATCGCAGGTTCGTAAATTGGGACATCAGTTCCTTGTGATGCGCTAGACCTTTCGGTGTTACGACAGCACTGATAAAATTAAGTGAAGACTTATGTTGCATCGATTACCAATGTGATAACATGGTTCCAAGCAAAACCAATGGTCGCGCGGTTCTAAAACAGTATCAGAAACTCCGGAACGCCAAGGAACAAGTGGGTTTGTTTATAACGTTCCTCGGTGGAGCTGTCCAGCGGTAGAATAAACGAGGGAACGCCAAGGAACAAGTGGGTTTGTTTATAACGTTCCTCGGTGGAGCTGTCCAGCGGTAGAATACACGAGGGAACGCCAAGGAACAAGTGGGTTTGTTTATAACGTTCCTCGGTGGAGCTGTCCAGCGGTAGAATACACGAGGGAACGCCAAGGAACAAGTGGGTTTGTTTATAACGTTCCTCGGTGGGGCTGTCCAGCGGTAGAATACACGAGGGAACGCCAAGGAACAAGTGGGTTTGTTTATAACGTTCCTCGGTGGAGCTGTCCAGCGGTAGAATACACGAGGGAACGCCAAGGAACAAGTGGGTTTGTTTATAACGTTCCTCGGTGGGGCTGTCCAGCGGTAGAATACACGAGGGAACGCCAAGGAACAAGTGGGTTTGTTTATAACGTTCCTCGGTGGAGCTGTCCAGCGGTAGAATACACGAGGGAACGCCAAGGAACAAGTGGGTTTGTTTATAACGTTCCTCGGTGGGGCTGTCCAGCGGTAGAATACACGAGGGAACGCCAAGGAACAAGTGGGTTTGTTTATAACGTTCCTCGGTGGAGCTGTCCAGCGGTAGAATACACGAGGGAACGCCAAGGAACAAGTGGGTTTGTTTATAACGTTCCTCGGTGGGGCTGTCCAGCGGTAGAATACACGAGGGAACGCCAAGGAACAAGTGGGTTTGTTTATAACGTTCCTCGGTGGAGCTGTCCAGCGGTAGAATACACGAGGGAACGCCAAGGAACAAGTGGGTTTGTTTATAACGTTCCTCGGTGGGGCTGTCCAGCGGTAGAATACACGAGGGAACGCCAAGGAACAAGTGGGTTTGTTTATAACGTTCCTCGGTGGAGCTGTCCAGCGGTAGAATACACGAGGGAACGCCAAGGAACAAGTGGGTTTGTTTATAACGTTCCTCGGTGGAGCTGTCCAGCGGTAGAATACACGAGGGAACGCCAAGGAACAAGTGGGTTTGTTTATAACGTTCCTCGGTGGGGCTGTCCAGCGGTAGAATACACGAGGGAACGCCAAGGAACAAGTGGGTTTGTTTATAACGTTCCTCGGTGGAGCTGTCCAGCGGTAGAATACACGAGGGAACGCCAAGGAACAAGTGGGTTTGTTTATAACGTTCCTCGGTGGGGCTGTCCAGCGGTAGAATACACGAGGGAACGCCAAGGAACAAGTGGGTTTGTTTATAACGTTCCTCGGTGGGGCTGTCCAGCGGTAGAATACACGAGGGAACGCCAAGGAACAAGTGGGTTTGTTTATAACGTTCCTCGGTGGGGCTGTCCAGCGGTAGAATACACGAGGGAACGCCAAGGAACAAGTGGGTTTGTTTATAACGTTCCTCGGTGGGGCTGTCCAGCGGTAGAATACACGAGGGAACGCCAAGGAACAAGTGGGTTTGTTTATAACGTTCCTCGGTGGGGCTGTCCAGCGGTAGAATACACGAGGGAACGCCAAGGAACAAGTGGGTTTGTTTATAACGTTCCTCGGTGGGGCCGTCCAGCGGTAGAATAACGAGTAAAATAAAAATGACCATACATTTTGTGTTTGTGACTTGCCCTATTAAATGACATCGTTCGATTCGCGAAGATCCATTCTACGCTTCTATACCAGTTACCTTTTGTTTCTAGGCCATTTATATGTTATTGATCACTATAAATATGTGGATGTTTGGATTTTTCGAAGTGGAAAATGTCAACTTTCAAACTATTTTTACAAGGAGCCCGTGTCACCCTACATATAACACCTAACTTAGGTAGATAACACATCTAGAACTAGACGTCTTAAGAGCCCGTCTCACCCCACAGATAACACCTGGCTTAGGTAGGTAATACAGCTAGATTCAGACGTCTTAAGAGCCCATCTCAGCCCACAGATAACACCTAACTTAGGTATATAAAACATCTAGAACCAGGCGTCACATAAGGATGCGGTTTTCTATATCATACTTTAGTAAACAATGGAAATATTTTAATAAAACAGTTTCTCCATCATTTAAATAATACAACAAAAGAATTATTTCAAAATAGGAAAATACTCTTATACCCAACCAAATCTTGCTTTTGTTAAGTGAAGAGTGCTTATAACTCTTGCTTTAAAAACATTTTTGTTTAGATGGAAATTTTGTATCCAATTTTCCGGTTAATCAGTCGTAGGACTAGATCTCTTTAAGGCGTCAGACTCGCAATAGACTGGACTACCTATGATGAAGAGTTCGAGATTCTATCCTGGTTGGGTGGTTTTTTTTAATGTAATTCAGCGATTCAGTAATTTAGCGATAGGAAAATAGTGACAACCTTGAAACACCAACAATAGTATTAAATTTGTGTCGATGTTGAATGCAAAGAAAATGTTTTTAGATTCTAAAAGGCCCGATCTAAGAAAATTGGAATTCAGGGTAAGTATGACGTGTTTGACTTTGACTTGTGAGTCATAGGTTTCAGCTCTGATCGAATCTAATAGAGGTATTTCCTCCCTCCCTTCCTTCCACTCTTCGTAATGTGGTTTTTTAGCGCTCATTCAGGCGAATGCTTATTATTATTATTATTATTATTATTATTAGCACCGCGTATTACTACCCGTTCGGATTATACGCACTTGCGCTCATGTGTAATGGTAGGGTGATTATGAGATGAAATGAAGGACCTACAGTTTAACGTGTGAATCCGAACCACGGTGGAGGCCTGGCATTCCCCACATTCACAAGATGTCTTGTCAGAGGTGAAGGAAGGGTTTGGTAATCAGAATGCTTATTAAATTGCCTTCTAATGTACTCTAATTATCTTATGTGTTTCGATAAGAAAAGTTTCCGATGGTCGTTATTTACGCTCGAACGTAATAAAACTGGAAATGTGAGTAGGGGAGGCAGATTAATTTGCCTCATTAAACTCTTTGTCGGCGTTAGACATTGGCTTGTCATAGGCAGGATACTAGATACACACTAAATCTACATAATTCTCATTTTATTTTTAAAAAATCTTTTAGAAAATAAAAACACTTTTTCTAGGGGTAAGGTGTCAAGACTTCTATGCTGGCGGCCGGGGTTCAATCCTCGGTTCCGGCAAAAACTTATCTGATTACCAAACCCTTCCTTCACCTCTGACAAGACATCTTGTGAATGTGGGGAATGCCAGGCCTCCACCGTGGTTCGGATTCCACGTTAAACTGTAGGTCCTCCATTTCATCTCACAATCACCCTACCATTACACATTATCGTAAGTGCGTATAACCCGAACGGGTAGTAAGACGCGGTGATAATAATATACACACAAATGTGGGTACATTTCCTCTAAATTAAAACTATTCTAATCTGTAACACGTTAGCGTAATTTAGTTGATGTGCGTGTAAACCCGAACAGGCAAGTAGGACGCGATAACAAAAAATAAACTTGTCTAGCTGTAAGATAAGAACATTTGTTTCTAAAGTTAACTGTATCATGTGTTCATACGTTCTGCAGGTGACAGATGCTCTCCATTTTGACAGCTGTAAGATAGGTATCGATATTATTCACTCTTGATTTATGTTTTATATTTTATTTAAAATATTATTTATGTGACGCTCTTGACTATATTTGTTACTTGGCACAATTTTATTTTATAAGGAAACACGTGATCTTCACAATGACCTCAATAAAATGATAATGACCTTGACTGAAGATGTTCGCGGAACGTGATTGTATTTATAGGTCACCACCGTTTGATACGAAGATAATAACTGATGATTATAATCCATTCACAAAGTATCTTCATTTCCTTCTCCAGTTAGATAACTTATGAATGAATGTATAGTAATGACGTGCTAGAAAGAGCTACTTTCATGTATTCATAGGTCAAGTCGTTTTGTCTACTGGTGTCAATTTTTGTAGATATTATCAACACAACATACAGATTGGTGGTCGCTTGGGATAACACGTAAGCTTTCTAGTGTTTTTTGTTGGTTTTTAGCCGGCATATATTTATCTGATTACCAAACCCTTCCTTCACCTCTGACAAGACATCTTGTGAATGTGGGGAATGCCAGGCCTCCACCGTGGTTCGGATCCTACGTTAAACTGTAGGTTCTCCATTTCACCTCACAATCACCCTACCATTACACATTAACGTAAGTGCGTATAACCCGAACGGGTAGTAAGACGAGGTGCTAATAATAATAATAATAATAATAATGTTGGTTTTTTAGCACCATTTTTACTAATCCTTTGGGTCATACACCTATGTACTAATTACGCTAATGGATTAGGGATTAGGATGGTTGAATTTAGAGTAAGTGTACCCGTATTTGCGTAGAGAGAGGGGGGGAAAAACCACCCTCCTCTATACACCCGACCGAGTTTGAACTTCGATCTACCAGTCTTCGGTAGTCTAAGACTTTTAGGAGAGTGACGCTTTACACCATGTAGCCACCGAAGCGGGTTTCAATTCATTCAAAAAAATTTATCATCTAATGTCGCTATGTTCATGACATTTATATTCAATAACTATCGATATCACTATGTGAAGAAAGTTAAACTAAATGTTTATACTGGAGAAATATTTTCTTTATTTTGGCAACAAACAAAAAAGTGTCTTCTATTTTTATAAAAACTTTTTAAAAAAACTAGTATTGACTCGCGAGACCCTCACCCACACCTTAAGAAACATAAGGATCAGGATAATGACGTTATTTGGGAGAGGTGACTTGGCGGTCTAGGTGTAAGGTGTCGGACTTCTGTGCTGGCGGCCGGGGTTGTGCTGTTATTTGCCACCCTACCTTGTATTTTCCTATTTTTTCTACTTTTGTTAACAATTTCCTATTTATTTTCGCGTGAAATCTTCGAAGCTCGCCAGCTGGTTTGCCGGCCTGACTAATGATACTATTTACATCTATTAAATAAATAAAAAGGACGGAAGGAACAACGTAAAACATTGTTTTAAATAAGTTAAATAAGTAATTTTGATTTAAGGAAGAACACTTACCTTTTATTAAGCATATTAATTATCCTTTTAAGAAGTGTGATTGACTCTGGTATTTATTTTCAATGTCGACCATGTATGTTTTAACGCATGCGCAGTGCTATCAAACAAGTGAGTAGAGGACCTCGTGTTTTGGAAAGGAAGAAGGAAGGAAGAAAATATCAAGCGGGCTGTTCAATTTTTGACAGAAGGAAATAGACATTTAATTCTTTATAAAACATTATTCACATTCAATTGGCTATATTTTAATATTTATATTAAACCTACATTTCATTTTTATTTTCTCCCTAGTCCATAGCCAACAATTCATTTTCGTTTTTATTTATATATATTTTGTTTTCTCTTTGGACTTGGATGTAAGAATAGAACATTTTTAAATTTAGAAGATTGGAAGGTTTTTGAATAGTAGAGAGGGCTTCTTCCTGGTTGATGGTCCAACATGGAGCCAAATCGATGGAGCTCCCAATTTAAGTTATTTTATAGTGATTCAAAGGTGGTAGATTAAAGTAAAAGCAGCAAAAAAGGGAAGCTAAGTGTGTGTGTGTGTAAGAACTACAATATTTATGCTCATTTAAATTGTGGAAGAATTTGAAGTGAAACAAATTTATGAAGATGGTGTTTCAATATGGACTAATTATTCATGGGTGAGGTCAAACCAACTCTTCAACTTTCGATTATTGTAATCATTTCTTTTCTCTTTCCTATATAAATCAGAACTTATTTACTTCCAGAAATACAGACTAATCCAAAGAATTAATTAACATTATATTTTATGTCTAATTATTGATTTTATTGATTGTCTATATTTTTTTTTCTCTTCTTTTGGTTTCAACAATACTGTGCTATACTTTATTAAATTAGAATTATAACTAACCGGAATTTCATAGGTAGGATTTGGATGTGGACAAAGGGAAACAACAATAAATTCACAAAAGTGCCAACAATTGTTATTCTATACATTTTTGTTTATTTGTAGCCTAAATTACATTTTTCTTCAACAATCCATTTTTTTATCTAAATTGTTCATGTTTTTTTAGTTTTAAGTTCACCCAGTGGTCCTGAGTTTGAGAGTCGTCGTGCCACTGAGTTGATAGCCGAGGTAAATGTTTTTTCCTTTTGATTATTTTTCCCCTAGATACTAGGGGTGGCGCCCAACTAAAAACACAAGTATATAGATAAAGAGAAGACATATATTTCTATTACACCTGACTGAATTAACCTAGGTAAAATATATTTATTTTTCCTGTTTAAAAGGTTTTTTTTTATTATTACAGTGTCGCCTTAACGTGGGGCTTCGAGTTATATAAGAGTTTGCTTCGAGCTATAATAATATTTGATTCGAACTATTATAATAATTGTTTTCTTCGAGCTATTATAATAATTGTTTTCTTCGAGTTGCATAATAGTTTGCTTCGAGCTATAATATAATAATAGTTTTCTGAGGACTATATGGGATGAGGCCTGATTACACTGGGACATATAGGTGAGTTGAGAGAACAGTAAATATGTATTTTGAGACCTGACTACACTAGGGCATATTTGTGACTTGAGGGAACAGTTGATGTTTTTTATGCAGCCAACCTACACTAGAGCGATTTAATGACAAGGCCAGATTACACCAATTCATTTTGGGTCATTTTTACTCTGTATAGAAGATTATGTCAGAAGGTCATTATTAAACACGTGGCAAGGCACATAGGCAACTTGGAAAAAGTAAAATGGAGGCCCAACAACCATCGGTCAGGGTAGAGGCAGAGGAGTCGAAAGAGGATGTTGTCATGCCTAAAGCCAAGACCCAAATAAAGGAATCGGATGATAGTTCTGTTACATCTTTGGAATCAATTGTTGTGGCAGATGTACAACAGATAGCTCACCAGGTTGAGGATGGTACACCATTGGGGGCAGATTCCCTAGATAACCATACAAATATTTCAGTTGTAAGGAAGGAAGAAGATGAACCAGGGACAGTGAAGGAACTTACTTTGTTTGACCTAATGCAAGCATTAAGGGACAGTGATAAAGAGAGCATGGAAAAAATAGATGCCAGTATGAAGTCATTGAGGGATGGTGTGATCTCCATATTAGACAGTCACAGCAAAGAGTGGAGGTCAAGTCACGACCAGTT
>CABFVX010010268.1:0-14754 GCA_902151425.1 Timema shepardi | reverse complement strand
GAGGGGGGCCTTATGAAAACCCCAGATACCAAGCTTTAGTTCAATCGGTAAAATATATTCGGCTTCAGCCCAAGGTACATAAAGACAGACAGACGGCATCGCGAAAACAACTTTTTTGGTTTCAGGGGATCATGGAACGTCGACATTTATCAAAATCTCGAGTTCGAATCTTTGACGATCACAATTCTTTCTCTCCGAGTTTTAGAGAGAAAGTAAAAATACGTTATGATTAGAGTTCAACATCGAAAATTTATTTGCGCTAAGTTAAAAATTCCAGGTTCTATTCCCGTGTTCATGTGTCATTTTTTAAAATTTATGATTACATTGGTAGTTTATGAATAGTAAACTCTTAGCTAGAATAATGTACAAAGTAATTAACAAACATAACCCAGGACTCTTGGCTTAGCGAGCTAATGCTCTGACACTGAGCTATCCAGTGTTCGATCCCAGTGTATCGGTGTTATTTTTCAACTAATTGAATTATAACTTCAGTGTATTTGTAAGCTAAGATAATTTCCAGCCTCATTTTAGTAGATAGTCGAGAGAAGGGCTCATTTTATAATGAACTAATGAACGTTGCATACCTATGACGTGACAGAAAGTCAAGATTAGATTTCCCATGTTAGTATATTTACGTTCTATTTGGTGAGTTTTAAAGATATAACATTAAAACTAAAACTGTACATTCTTAAATAACTATACAAATACACCTACATTGTCAAAAAAATGTTTATCTTAAAAGTAAGTTTTTTTTGTAAACGCATTAAAACCTGTCTTGGTTTATTCACGAAAATAGCCAATAGGAATCTTACTGCCAAGATGTAGATTAAAAAGGTTCCGTTAAAGCATATATGTCTATATAGAAAAGAAAAAAATATATTTTGAAATACAAGTCAATTTTGTCCAGGTAGTAAAGTGAATAGGTATACTCGTTAGCGAAAGATAGGGGCGGCTATCAGAAGGTAAACAGAGGCCTCAAATGACTTACTGTTCATTTTCGTCCTTTTCTTACTATTAATTAATAAATTGGCGTGTACCTGTGATAGTGTTTTGAGTGCTCAGTTGTGCCAAGTTAATATGTAGCCCGCTGAACAAAATAACCGATAATTAGACAATTAGGCAACGTCGTTAAATGCCAAATAAGAAGTTTCGAATACATATTAGCTCGACAACTTGTAACAAACGCTGTAACGATCCACTAGTCATTATTATTATGAGCTACATCATCACCCATTAAACCCTAGAAGAGATCAGGAAACATTTTAACGTGTGGTTAGAGGTCAAAGTGGATTACTTTGTACCTGGGCGTTCCTTTCACGCAATTTTCGTGAAAAATTAAAAACGAATCAAATGAAGGTTGAAATTTGCATGAGAAATGTCTCATCTGTTTCCAGAGAATGTGTACGAGTACAGTATTTTGCGTGTCAGAATAAATTTGTTTACATTAAAAAAAGTTCTTACATTTAGGAAGAAATTGCTTCCGTCTTATTTACTACAAAAAAAATCTTTGACCTCGGCATCATAACATTTTAAATATTTGATTGAACCTTCACCTAAATATTATTTATTTAAATCTTAGTATAGTCTACACACCCTAGAAAAACATTTTGACCTTCTTTTATTTTATATTTTTTTCTTTCTTCGGCCGTTCGTGTTTCATACATTTATTAAATTACACTCTTGGTTTAGGGAGGAGGAAGCTATCATTTCATAGGAAATGTTCCCACATTTTCACGGAGGAATAGTGAGAAACCACTAAATGAAAACCATCCTCAATATAACTAACCTGGATTCGAACCCCGATATTCCTGTTATTGTCATTTCATTTTATTGCTAGAGTAACACCTTGAACCATTCGACCACTTAATCGAGTTCTTATGGAGTTAATTATTCTATTGAACTGCAGACTCATTTGATAAGTCCACATTATTGTTTGAGAAATATTTTCTATAATATCTTACGTATAAAAAAAACGTAACTGTTAAATTTATACATTGCTATATTTTTGTGATTTTTTACTAATTTCAATAACGTTGTAATTTACCCTAAATAGCATTTTAAGCCCCTAGAACATTTAAAATGATCAATAAATCGATATAATCTTGCTTCACACTTTGTGACCTTGATAATTCAACGAAACACGCCTACGTGCAACCTTTCCATGAATAGNAAAAAAAAGTTTGACCTACTTTTCAAACCTCCAACTTTCTAATCAAAACTAGTTTCGCTCTGTTAATTCGTCCTTCCCCTTCCAAAAAAACTTGTACCAGCATATCTCCATATATCTCTTCCAGTTCGAAGTGAAATGGCAGGGCTTTCCCCCCTGACCAACCACAAGTTGTCCAGAAATAGAACCCCCCTGCCACCCTTTTCCTCGTCTCCCGTGCATGTGAACGTGGGAATGTTGGTTCTGTTTTGTTGGCCCCTGCTAGGTTATAGACACTGCAGTGCATAGTGTATTGTGTGAGGCCTATCCTGCAGGTGAACCCTAAGATCGCTTTCATGCACGCCATCTACAGGAAGTTACAACATTTCACATTCACAATAGTTGGGTGGGTAGGGGGGCCACTTCCACCTCTGAGGCGAATCAAAGCGAAGTGCGGCAGTCAGAAAACTATGCCTTTCGCGTAATAAATAAACCCGTTCAAACCTATACGAATCGAAGCTACAGTAATTATCCGTGGAGGTGGGGGCGGTACCGCGCTTTGATTAGATTCGTCTAGGTGTTAGATGTCCTCAAGATCATTTGACAATAAACATTTTATTACACAATTTTAACAAGTGTATATTTATAAGCAACAAAAATACTGATTCAATGATTTTAAATCAATAAAGTTCACGAGCGGGGTCAATCTTTCTATTTTACGGTCTTTGCGTACCATTTTTAGGATAAAGTATCTGAGTGCTAACGACACGACATGACCTGCACACTCCTGTAAGTGCCAATGACCTGAATAGTCCTGTAAGTGTCAATCCATCTCTAGAGTTGATTCTACCACGCTTTTATGGCTTCACTAACACAAGTACTTTCTCCCAGATAGTGCGGGTGACTGACGATCTGAGTGCACGCGCAGCTCCTGGGTGATTAGTAGATACATCAGGACCAAATTTATTGTTGTATGATCATCAATATATATATTATTTACTAATCAAACAATTTTTAATATAACTATTTACAGTCTTGGCGTGGTTTCATAAAATCATATTGACTGCTGTTAAATATTTGAATTTTAAATGTCCACTGGTGGCCTAAGGCGTCACACTTGTTTTGTCGGGGTTTTAACAAGTATGGGGAAGATTGTGTTTTGATTCTAGCTCAAATGTACTTACTACCTAAGTGTACCTAAGTGATTTTTTTTTGCTTGATTATTTCCCCCTCTCCCTTCAATAAGATTTAGTGGGGTGGGGGAGAACATATTAGAGGTAAAGTTTTAACGATCTTAGCCTAATCTGGCAACAATTCACGCCACGCCACTGAAAATTAGTCTTTGTGTGCCAATTTGAGTAAGGGGTCATCCATAACCCACGTAACGCTTCTTTCTTACCTTTTTTTTCCCTCCCTCCCCAATGTAACACCAAGTAGATATTTATCCTGACCCTTCCAACCGGTGTTATGTAACTTTTCACATCAATAGTGAATGTCATTATTTCACGGGGAAGCTTTTATGACACTAAAAGAGGGACTCAAATGTTAATACTACTTATAATTGTACGTTATTTATAAATTATGTTTACTAATGGTGGAAACACGAACAAAATTATAATGTAATTGTAAGTTCTGTATTAAGTAACTGTGATGTTATATAGCACCATCTAGACGTTAGAGTTCCCCTCAACCCTCCCTCTCAACAACGTTATGTGGTTTATGGATAACCCCTAATATACATTTAAATGTTCACTAAACAGCCACGTTGTATATCAGGTAACACGTGATACAGTGGCGTATGCAGGATTCAAGTTGGGGGGAGGGGGGCCCCACAATATCTGAAAGTCTATTTTTGAAAATATGTAAATAAACTGTATTCCTCAATAATAATTAATTAATAATTCTTAACACATGGTAACAATGTACGATTTTTACAGCTATTCTTTAACTTTATAGTTATAAATAGTTAAATAGTATTTAGCATAGTAGTAATTTTAAATATAACTAATACAAAAGAAAAAATGTACGATTTTTACAGCTATTCTTTAACTTTATAATTTTAAATAGTATTTAGAATAGTAGTAATTTTAAATAAAACTAATACAAATGAAAGAAAGAGTGTTTAAATATTGATGATATTATCAACAGTGGCATAAAAAATCTAAGGAAACCATAGTGTCAAAAAATAAACCAAATAAGGCGAATAAAAACTATTAGCACAAGTCACAAACCCTTAAGTTAAAGAGCACCTTCTATTGCTTTGATTGTAGTGATTGATAGTTTTTGAGATATTCACTTTTATGTTTCTATGTACAGTCACTAAAGCTAAAGACGTTAGCCAGTCTTCACGTGTGCTGTTACGCAGGTAATTCTTCAGTCTCTTCAAAGACGAGAATGACCTTTCAACGGAAGATGTGGTCACTAGTATTATTGCCAAAATTGTTAATAGAATTGTCAGATTGAGAAACATTTCTCGATCTAAAAATGTTGATGTGTCGACAGCATTCTTTAGCTTTGGAGAGTTTGTAGCTTTCCAGGGTGATGCCCAAAGGCTCCATTCCGCTTCTAATATATTTCTGCTGGTGTGCTGCATATCATCCTTGTAAAACTCCAAAGCCGGTAACAAGTCGCTAAACTTTTTTTTGACAGCGTTTACTGGGATTAAACAGTCAAGTCCTCTTAATAGATCCCTATGGTTTGAAAATCTCCCTTACAATGAAGCTAATATCTCATCCAAATAAGGATAGAACACAATCCGGCGGTAGTATTCTTGTGGGGTTTCGGCTTCAACATTTGCTCTGTACCTCTGAGAGCCTACTGTTCTTGGTCCTTTTATAGGAACTTCCAATTTATGAGATATGTCTCCAGCTTTTGTAAACAGTTTTTTAAATTCTTCTTTTCCTCTTTTCCTCACGTCGGTAAAAACCTTTTCTATCATAGTAATTTTAAACAATGCTGAACTTATTTCTACAGATTCTTTTTGTAGATATTTTGATTTTATGTATATCATGGATAGCATTTTTGATATAACAGTAAGCGTGATGATAAATTAAAACTTACACAAACATGTGTGAAGAGAATTAGCTTTGCCATTTGCCTCTGCTTCGTTGCTCATAAGAGTTTCCAATGCTTCAATGATACAATCGAAACATTCATGAAATACTGAAACAGCATCGTGTCCACCCATCATGTTTCGCAGTATTTGTGGAGGACAGTATTGCCCTTTCTTGCTGCCACTAAATTATCTTTCAAAGTTTTGGCACGCTTTGCTGAAGCTCTAAAAAAGCTACTGACTTCTGATATTGTAGAGAAACAATTGCAAATGCAAGGTGTTTTGGCAGCGTCACTTAAACACAGATTTAAGCAATGGGATGAGCAGTGAATATATATTGCTTTAGGGAAATTACGTTTTATTATTACTTGCACACCAGTAAATGCTTACCGCATTACTGAGGTTCCATCGTAGCCTTGTCCTCGCACATTCTGAAGATCAAGTCCAAAACGTGAAATTTGTAATTTTATTGTATCAGCAATGCCAGCCCCAGTCATATCATAGACTGGGACGAATGTGAGGAAATCTTCTCTGATATTCATGATTTCAACATCAAAGTAACGAATACAAAATGAAAATTGCTCAACTCGACTAATATCAGTGGTTTCATCTGATAATATGGTGAAATATATAGATTTCTTTATACTGTCCAAAATTACTGTTTGGATCTGTTCCCCTATGAAGTGTACTAGTTCATTCTGAACTATTGGGCTGACATACATAGCATTTCTTGCTGAATATAGAATGTGATCAGCCAAAACGTTGTCTCCATGATTGGCCCGGTAACTTAGCAAGGCTCTAAAATTTTCATCAATTGCGGTCGGTTCTTCTAGGGACAAACTTTCGAAATCCCGATGACCACGAAGAGGTAGCTCTTGTTTCCCACAGAAAGCAATTGTTTCAATAATAGATTGTAAGACTTTCCGGTTCTTTTCTACTTCAACTTTTTCTTTCTTTAGCAACTGTTCCGCAACATTTTGTTTATGCTCATCAAAAATGTTTAAAAATTCATCTTTTGCCTCTCGAGATCTTTGATGATATTTTGTTCTCGAATGTTTAAAAAAATCTCTATTGCATCCTTCCACTTTTTGAATGGTTTCTTAACGAGATTTTCTGCTGGATCATGAGAACATTGACCAATTTAATTTTGAGCAAATACCACACAAAACTTACAAAACGCTCCATTAAATTTCTCAGAGTATGCCAGCCAAAAGAACCACTGCAGCCATTTATTTTGAAAGGTTCGTTTCTTTGAACCAATTACCTGAACGTGACACTTGTGGGAGGTTAGGGGTTTCCAAGCTCTTCTTATTAACATTTCTTTGCCCACATCGCTAATGATATATTTTCCAACGAAAAGTCCAATTTCATTATTAGCATACTCACTGGATTTTAGTGGAATACTTTCAGATACCTCTACGCAGTCTCCAATGCAAGCTGTAGAAGTGGAAGGTTCAGAAGAAGAGGGATATGAACGTTGGAGTTGATCCTGCAAAATCAGAAACAAAAAGCAAAATCTAGGAACTTCTTGTGTAAAATTTTCTGTAACGAATTATCATATCATTTTTGCCATTATTCCCTATACAACTCATTCCTTACATTTACCTAGTGACTAATGTAAGTAATGTTTTATTAGTAAAATGGAAATTATATTAAAGACAAGAAAATAATAGAAATAATATTCATCATGGAGATTGGAAAAGTCAATCAAAACAATTTTCTGAAATGTAGATAGGTTTAATGGAAACCAAACCAATTTGCATTTACACATGTAATTTTATGAAATTTTGAATTTTCAATTAATGTTTATTGAATGTTGACTAATTAATTAGTTATTAGCTTATGAGTGGGAGAATTCACGCGATTTAATCGCCATTTTAGGTCGGATAAAATATTCCGCCCTTTTGTGTCGAATCGAAAAATAAATAATATCTTATTAATCCTACAAGGAACACTCATCCATAAATGAGCCATTTTGATTCATATTTACTATCACTTACTAGGGTTGAGGCGGGAAAAATATAAAAGTTATCTACTTATATTTGATGAAGTTTCAATCTTATTGACTTTCTCGAGACGTGGCTTCTTGATAATAAATCTATCCATTGTCGAGTATCAATTCATAATTTATAGATTATGAAATATGAACTTTAATAATTGGTGGTAACTCACTGGTAAGATATCAAAACAAATTCGTCACTCAAGTAACTCACAAACAAAACACTGAAACAGATATCATCTCTTGTCAGTTAAACAAAGCAAGTGAGTGAATTTTGAAAACGAGACAGTGTTGCCAACTGCCAAGTGTAGGTCCAAGATTTCCTCTAGATGAAAGAATATTCTTCTCAAAAACAAAAATTTAAGATATGTAAATAGATTTAAACTATAAGAAAAATTACAACTAATTAAAGGGAATGAATCAAAATCAATATTTAAAAAAATTTAATTAGTTGATTTTTAAAAAACAAATTTGTTTAAGTAGAAAAAAAAGTTCGTAATTAACAGATTACAAATAAAACGATTTAGTTATATGTGCTCAATAGAAGTGTTAACCTTTACATCTCAAGTTTTATTTTTTTATTTTTACAATTCATCAGCGTCACATTATAGTCATTTTTTTTATTAATACAAATGGTACCGTACTTCTTGCAAACAGTTACTCGAGTCCGACACTTTAGCTTAGCCAGTAGAGTCTCTGCCTTTGGAGCTAAATATCCCGGGTTCGATTCCCGGCATAGCCGAAAAATTTATCATTGGTGAAATGTGGGTTTCCCCTTTCACAGTGAATAAATTAATGGCCGGGAGCTGGATGTTGTGTCTGTTCTAGATTTAAGTAGAGTAATTAGTACATAGGCGTATAACCCGAATGGGTAGTAAGACGCGGTGCTAATTTAAAATAAACAGCTACTCACTGAGTTTTCGCTTTCGGGAGACGAGGGTGGCCCTCCCTTCCCCCCCGGATACGCCCCTGACGTGATAATACATCATGACGTCAGTTGTTTGTAGCAAAGGGCGTGTCTATATCTACCTTGTATCCTGTCAGAAGATATATATTGGTCTGCAATTCTAGCAGCCTCGCGTGTCTCCTAACGGCGATTAGTCCCTAAGAAGTGCACGGAAGAATATCTAAACGCTGCACGTTGTATCAAAATAAAGTTCCACGACACGTTGTTTGAATATTTTATGTAATTTTTTTTATCACTGTTAGTTTAAAATTTGCCATGTTTTTACTTTCTCGCGACCCTTAGGAGAGTGGAAGTATTTTGACCGCCATAAAAATCGGAGAGTGGTTTTCATGGTGCCATCAGTTTGTATGTGTGTCTGTGTGTGTCTGTGTTTGTCTGTGTTTGTCTGTATCTCTACCTAGAGCCTAAACCATTTTACCGATCGAGCTAAAACTTGATATTCAAGATTTTAATAGTTTTACCCTGAGAGATTTTTAAAATTAGATACGTAACCTTAACGTTAAGGGTAGTTCACTAAAGGCCTAAAAGATAAAAAGTGATTTTCGAAAAATTGGCTCTTAAGTTATTTTTATATACAATTAATTAATTAAAGCAAAAACTGATGTAAGAGCTGCTATTGCAGATGAAATATCTTGAAGAAAAAGGAATTTGTCCTATTTTTATTATATTAGCAACTATCACTATATTTATTTTTATTTTAGGTATTTATCATGCACTTTTTGAACCGACTAATTATGTAAGCACACGACTTATGAACTAACTTAAATCTAGAACACACAACTCTTATGTGTTAATTCTTCACTGTGAAATGGTAGACCCACATTTCACCAATAATAGATTTTTTGGCCATGCCAGAAATTGAACCTAGGATCTTAGCTCAACAGACAGACACGCTCATGACTAAGTTAAGGTGTCGGACAGTTATTAATATCAGAGGGCTACATGGGAGAGCAAAGTGGTCTTACAGACGTTTAGAAATCTCGGATTATTAGCTCTTGGTTTGATATTTTAAATATTGTTTTCACCAAAATGTAGAAAAAAACTCTGACCATTTAAAAGGTTAAGATTTTAACTATGTAAAAAAAAGTATGATAACTTACATAAAACAATCCAAATTATCTTAAAATTATCTCTTGTGGACTTTATAAAAATATGACTTTATTTGTTAGAGGAAGTTTCGAAGTTTATAATGTTTCGATTCTTTCTCGAAAGCACAAATTGTCACATTAATGGTCATTGAATTATTTCAAACTTCAAACTCAAAATTTAAACTTTTTAACTCGTTGGAAACACAATAATAATTTTCTCTTACATTTTGTTGAAAACAATATTTAAAAAATTATCAAACAACTCCTTAAATAATGCTGAATTTCTAAACACCTGAAACGCGTCTCTACCATATAGCACACTATGTAATTATATTATAATATCTAAATTCCTAATATAAATTAAATACCAAGGTACAAAAATAATGCAACAATGGTCGGACTAGTTTGAGCGGTGAAGGCGAGGCTTGGTATCGGTCACCCACCAAACATACATTCGTGTGGTGAGCTTTCATCAACAATGTAAACTGTTTGAAGGTCATGGTGACGTTTGTTTACGTTCCATTCTATTCTTATGTGGACCACAAATACCGCTCTATCATAGCAGAACAAGTAGAGATCTGGTATCAAGAGAAGACCTTAGCTCCATTACTCATTTTCAGTATCAATACTGTTCCTGCATCGAAAGACATTTATCGAAACGGTAGGTATTGGTATTGAAAATACTTCTTCTATAGTCAAGAGTTCCTAGCTACAAATCCAGAGGTAACAGGTTCGATCCTCGGTGCTTCCAGAATTTTTCTGTAACTTAGCGGGTCTGTAACCAGGTCAAACTCAGCCTCGTGGGGACAAATGAGGAGTTACTTGAATAAACAGGTAGCAACTCCTTTAGAAAACTGAGATTAATGATCAGAGGGTTCGTTGTGCTGACTACATAACACCTTCTATCTGCAAATGTTAGCACTATCATAACTAACAGTGGTGGCCGCTTGGTCGGTATGGCTTGATCACGGTATCAAGGCCTATACACACAAAATGCTATACTATGTTGTGTTATGCTAAGACTTAGTCAGTTTGGTTTCACACTCATTGCTAAGCTAAGTATTTTCCCTGCCGAATTCAGTGTTGTTTCTTACTGGTCTGCTCCGATGAGGTTTAGTTATGATGACGTTCTCCAAAATGTCTTGTTTCAGTTCGGATGATAGTTCTGAGGGAAAAAAGATACTGCTGTTAGCAGTTGTTTTGGAAGAGGAAGAAAATTTGGAAGGTGAAGGCTTAACTTGTTCAATTAACGCTTCCAGTTTAATAAAAAAAAACATTTAAAAATATAAAACCTAAATAAAATATTACTTAAATACGCTTGAAACAAACTGAAAACAAAGCTTCAACACTTCTTTGGTTACTTTCACCAAACCGGCATTTCGTCTGTTAAACACGAAGCCTAAGCTGCGTTATGCGCATGCGCAACATAAGATGGCTCAAGATGGGAGATGGAAAAATGGCCTGGCCAACAATCGGAAGAAAAAAAACATAGCGTGGCGTAGCTTAGCTTTGTGGGTGAACCAACCTTTAGACCTTGGGAGTTTTTTTAGTTGGTATCGAAATCAGTAACTTATAACTGAATATCATATTTTTTAGTGTTTTATTTACGATAATGGTTTTTTTTCCATATCCCTAAAAAAGTTGCACTTAACTAATAGTCATGAATAAAACTTTTCGTAATAATTTATTTTTTCCTAGTCAGTATATTTAATCACTAATAATAATAATAATAATGTAATAAAGGCCCTTGTTATGTGTCTAGCTCATTTCTGAACGGAACATCTTGACATTTTAATCAAGCTGTGTCTTTTATTAAATATATTACATTATAATACATAAATTAAACCACTCCCCGGTTAGAACGTGGGCTCGTGGGGTGGGGATCTGGCCAGTGTTATAAAACAACAGCGCTATAACCGATGACTCTATTATTTTCTATAATAGTGAACATCTAATAGAATTAAATATTCCATGGTGTCATCCCGTGATAGAACCATACCGATCAAGTGGCCGCTATCTGTTGGTGAAGATAGTGCCAATTTATGCAGATATAGGGTGTCACGTGGTCAGGACGATGAACCCTCCAGCCGTTGATTTAATTGTTCAAAACTAGAACCGCTACTTATTTATCTATTTAAGTAGCTCCTCATTTGTCCTCACTAGGATGATTTGTTCCCGTGCTAGACCCACTGATTCATAGAAATATTTGAAAGTACCGGGAATTGAACCTGGGACCTTTGTAACTTTATCCAGGACCCCTGACTACTAGACTACAGAAATGTTCTAAATAGTTCCTAATATTCAACCAGAGAGCAGGGTAAACATAGCGACCGCAAACACAAGCAGTGTGCAGTGAAAGGGAATGTTGAAACAAATACTCTAATGTAGCAGTAAGATTTTAGAAATTCTTTTATTTTCACGTGAAATCATACATTAAGTCACCATGAAAATATTCAACAAGTTTATTCAATCACTTCTTTACAAAAGCCGTTGGCTTTTTGTTGGGTTTTTTTTGGGAAAGGGGGGGGGGAAGATTATTTTTTATAGCTCACGTCTTTTCAGTGAAACTAGACCACATAAACTTTACCTTTCAAGACACGGACATAAAGAAAGACTCGCGGTATAACAAACGGCGTTATAGTAGGGGAGCGGTGTATAAACAAGTGATTGCTTATTTTTATACCGATCCAAAACCGGATTGTAAAAGTAGCCGTTCTCGTGGTTCGATTCCCGCTTGGTACCGAGGGATTTTTCTTGAAAGGGGAATAATTCCCACGGTCACCAGGGTTTGGTTAATTAGGCTTGGAGATAGATTAAGATCTCCAACGGTATACCCGTCATATTCACTATCATCATCCCCTCATCTCATCAGGTTAGGGAGAGAGCCTCCGTGGTAAGGATGTACGATTAGTACAATCGGGCGTCCCCCGGGCAATGGTACATTAGTACTGGTTAATATTTCCACAAATTTAGCTACAGATCGATATAGCCAGACACGCTATTATAATTATGGGCCAGTTTCATAGTCAAATTTAGTACACCTCAAGTGGGGCGCTACACTAAGTACATGACGACACCTACCTAAACCAGAATGGAATGGGCCAGTTTCCTATGTGAGAACGGCCCATTCCATTCTGGGTTAGATAGGTGTCGTCATGTACTTAGTGTAGCGCCGCACTTGAGGCGTACTAAATCTGACTATGAAACTGGCCCTATGAGTAAAACTATCGTTACAAAATCATCTAGTGGAAACATTTCAGTATCGAGAGTAAAATATCTTTAACAGTATATATATTTTCTCCACACCTCTAAGAATAAGTTGATGTATCGGTGGACACGCGGTTTTAGAATCAAGCTCATCTAGCCTGGTTTACCAATGTTTGACAAGCCAGGGTTTGATTCGCGTCAGGGTGTAATGATATCGTAAACGATTTTCCACGGGTAGATTTCTTCTACATTATAACTTTCTCCTCTCTACCTCTGTGATTTAATTAAATTATACCTACTACGGTGGTCGAATGGTCTAAAGGTGTCACTCTAACAATAGACTGGAACACTTATTCTAAATTCAACCTTCCTCATCCTTAACACATTATAATAATTAGTACATCTGCACATAACCCAGACGTGGAACACACAAAAAATACACGTGCTTATCGCATTTTAGATCTATGATCGCAGAACAAGATTAATCTGCGACCTCTTCCCAGACTTTCCATGTCTCCAAGATATTTGAACGACATAATGCAGCCCTCTCGACTTACCGACCTAGAAAGATGGTACAAAGAAACGTTAGAGAATTGTTTCAATTGCCCCGGGATATTAACTTTGAACGATAAACATGACGTCAACATTTAAACTAAGAAATATTGTCGTGACTCAAGGATGAACAAACTAGGATATCAAAGAGTAACTTGGACGTCGGTATCGTTAAAGGTCATTCGACAATGCACAATTTATTACACAATTTCAACAAGTGGAGTAAATATTTATTCAATTTCAAATCATTACAGTTCACATGTTAAAAGGAGTCAAATTTCCTATTTTATACTTTTTGCGTATTATTGTTAAGGTAATGTAATTAAATGTATGGAGCTGAATTTTAGTATAATTAGACATTTCATATGAGGTAAGGATTTACATATTTATAATATTAGTCTAGTAATAATATTAATCCAAAAGGTAAGAATCAGGAGGTGAACTCAAAGGAACCAAACCTGCATTTTTTTTAAAAACAAGGTGGAAAATTAAAGAAATATTTTTCTTCATTAATTTTTAGCGCCGAGTCTTACTAACCGTTCGGGTTATACGCCTTGTAGTAGTAATATATCAGATATTTGAAACAGGGCGATAAAGCTTTAGTCATACGTTCGTGGAATCTTTGAGGAGTTCAAGTGGTGTAACAATCTACACGCTTGCACAGATATAATTATATAGACCCATGATGCTTTTCAAAGCCAACTACAACAGGATGAATGCCAAATGTTTTGTTTCCAAGCTGATGTTTTTTTTATATAAAAATACTGTCCGCACCATTAGACTATTATATTATCCAACTGCGCCAACAAGCAATATTATTCTTGTATCTGTTTAAGATAGAGGTCGTCCACCATTTTGTGTCCCGATCGACTTGTAAACTTATCAAAGGTCCCACGTTCAACCATCATTCCTCCACTATACTTTTGATTTTGAGTTTTACTTACGCACCTTATATTTAATCCTTAAATTCAACCATTCCTCAAATATTTTCGTCCCCACATTTATAGAAAAATCTTTAGAATACATAAAATGTCCATTTTTTTTTTAGAACCACGTCCTATCTGTTCATTCTATACGCTTATATGATCATTATGCTAATGAATTAGAGATGTGGGAGGTTGATTTAGAGGAAGTATTTTTGCGTGGAGGGAAAGTGGAAAATAGTTTGGGAAAAAACCACCTTCAGTACACCTAACAAGGATTTGAACCTCGATCTCCCTGTCATCGGAAGTATAATGCTTTAAAACACGCGGCCACCGAAGAAGGTTTACATTTTCATTTCAAACTATTTAATTTTCTTAAAACATTACCGATTATGACCGATAAAATGTATTTACCACTGAACAGGTAGTAAGACGCGATGCTGCATGTATATATATATATAAGTTCCTCACGGGATGGTAACTGCCAACAGTCTTATTGACATATATCTGAAATCTTTAATCTCCACCAGTGGTTGGCGACTGCTTGGAAACTTTCAGTCGATCGCGCTATAAAAATACATCGTCATTATAAGTCGAGCGTTTGAGTATTTATATCTTTAAACTCGTGTGTGTGTATGTATATATATACATACACACACACACACACACACGAGTTTAAAGATATAAATACTCAAACGCTCGACTTATAGTGACGACTCGTGTGTGTGTGTGTATATATATATATATATATATACATACACACACACGAGTTTAAAGATATAAATACTCAAACGCTCGACTTATAATGACGATGTATTTT
>CABFVX010010267.1:2618-14754 GCA_902151425.1 Timema shepardi | reverse complement strand
TTTTACATATAGTTATATTATAGCCGCTATGGTAACATTAAATAAAGTATGGAATTGAACTATGCTCCCACAAATTTATACACAGTCATAATAGCTTTGAAGAAACAAATAAATTCACTTTTATAACTAAAATAAGTCCAATGGATGAGATTTTATCAATTGTTATTTTTAGTCCAACCGGAAAACATATAAAATATTTTAAATTAGGATTGGGACCCTTAAGTTACAGAAGTTTTTTTCAAACTCAGCTTCTTACAAATAAAGTAAAAATCTTTTAGAATTAATATACGTTACATGTGTGGAATATAATAATTAATCATTAATAAATATGTAATTGGCTATAAACATTAATGCATATTTTGGAAAAGGGGAGACTTGCTTTATGTTACCATGTAAAACCATTCAATTTGGGTAACAGTGCCCAAATAACGTTTGACGTGGTTAAACTTTTAATAGCTAAAAAAAATACCAGCCCGTATGTTAATGAGAGCAAACATAATTAATTAACTTAGTATGAAAATATTAGTTATTGACTTTACCATTATCAGAACAATAAAGTAAAATTAATTTATTAAATCAAACCATTCTGGCATCGCTAAAAGACATAACCCCCTCCCCATCACTCCTTCTCAACAGTCAAGAAATAATTTAACGACTTAAGGCCTACTCTAATTTAGGTGTTGGGCGTAGCTAGGCAAACTATCCTACAGTTATGTGTGGAGGAGTATCATCCCTCGTGGGCTCAGTGAATTAGAAGTTGCTACCTTTCAATATCAACGGAGTGTACATGCTGATGACTGTTTCAGCGTTATATATTAAAAATCAAAATACATTTACACTGAGGATCCTATCTTGACTTGCCATTTTGTCAGAGGTAGACAGCATCCTTTAGAATTTCATTTCGTACTCAATACTCCTGCTTTGGAGGAGGGGGTTGTAATGAGGATTTTAATCCCTCGATATGATTTAATATACATTTTCAGTCAAAGCATATAGAACCAATTTAAATTTATTTGTAGCCTAGAATCTAGCACGTGGTCCGCATATTTAACAAAACTACAAAATTATAAAATTTGGCTGTATCTTTTTTTCGTTGGTTTTATGGCTTGGTCATGTCACGACATTAATTAGTCTTCGTGGCTATTAGCAAGGAGGTATAGGCCATATGATTAATCAACATATTTTATATCTGAACATTTCTAATGTGTTTTATAAAATGGGCCTCTATTTAATCATAGTTCCATTTTGTCAACTAACAAATTAAAATAACTGGGAATGCATTTTATAATAATTTTTGTATAACTGCATCGATAGTTACATGGTCTAAGGCGTCACTATGGTGTTATACTAGACGGCCGATGACAGGGTGTTCGACGTTTGATTTTCGTTCTAGCATACTGAAATGGATTTTCTCACTCCAAGTAAATGTGGGTACATATTTTACATGGATTAATTATATAATACGGAAAATCTTGTTGACCAGCAAACCACCTTTTGATTTTTCTTTCACTCTCGCAAATGTGGGATGCACTTGGAAGGAAGTATTTGATTGGAAGACCGTTCTAACAGAAATTAGCGGTGTTAGCCCCGTGAAATATATTGAGGTTCAAATACCAGTGGGAACGTCGTCTAAATGTCAAGCTCATCTAATTCTGGCGGGGGGATGTTTGAATCAAATCCCTGCCGGGTAAACTGTTGGTATTTCTCCCTTTGGGTAAAAAATTCTGGATAATTTTTATAATCATCCATATCGCACTATCATAAATTATATATAACGCTGAGCCCACAATGGTGCGTGTAGCTCATCTACTTATGGCAATGGAGGTTGGGGGTTACTCCTCCACCAACAGTGGTCCATGTTGGTATGGTGTATACCTACATCCATGCATGTCGACGGAATATACCATATACACAATTTTAGTAGACTTTTTAAGGAGGATAGTGGCCTTTAACCGAGGCTTCCAAGGTTCCTGATGTTATATATACAGAGCTGTGTCAATACTCTCTAGTTGCGATATACCCGAAAAAAAACCATTACCACATAGCTGGGGGAAGGGAGTTGGGGAGGGCTTGTGACATTATTTAAAGTCGTGATCTATTCCTGTCTTGACTTGTCTTGTCGAGCTGCAAAACTGGCGCAAGGGCTGCAATGACGTCACCAGGAAAAATACCATTGCCACAAAAATGAGGGAAGGGGGAGAGGGAGGGCTGCGACACCAAAATATATCCAGTCTAGCGGTAAGTAACCATTGTTCACACACTACGCAAAACGACCATTAGGAGAGGTTCGTGCTACACGTTCCCGCCCTCAGCAGTGGTGCCGAAATTTTATGGGACGTTGCGGGAGAAGTGCCCGACAGCATGGACTGCACGTTTTCCCACCAATAAATAAAAAACTCCCACACCAATAGTCCTACCCAAACATACGATCCAATGGGCACTCATAAAAAAACCAATGGACACACATAAAAAACCAATGGGCGCACATAAAAAAGTAATGGGACAGGATCCAACAGGTTTTGAACACTTACAAACCGTGGATAGGAGGAGGAAGAGGGGGAAAAGCCCTGACCCAATGCCAACAGACAATCACAAGCCATATCTATTTATGAGAGCCAATGAGAGTTCTGAGACAGTTCGGCGTGCACACTACTCCTCTAATTATCCTTCGATGTATCGACTCATTAGGATATATTTCAATAAAGTGTTGAGATTTATTAAATTAAAAATAACTGAGACATTGAGTTATACTCTTTATTTTGGCACAATTTTTAACCGTATGGCAACACCATTGTAGAATTAGTAACAATTTATTTGGCGAAGAAGGGGAAGATGAAGGGTTGGGAAACCACACAAAATCCTTGAAATTTATATTTAAGGGTAAATGGATTAGCTCATTATAGTAATTATATTCATATTTTGTATACTATAGCAAATTCCTAAACATACACAAGTAGCCTGTGACTTTCTTGAAAAATAAACATTAGACTTTTTTTTAGTACCGCGTTTTACTACCCATTTGATTTATACCGTACGCCTATCTACTAACCACGCTATTGGTTTTAGGGAGAGTAAAATTTATATTTATAAGAAGTGTACCCCCATTTTTGCGGAGGGAAAGTGGAAAATAATTTGGAAAAACCACTCTCAGTACATCAGACCAAGATTCAAAACTCAATCTCCCCGTCACCGGTAATCTGCTGCAAAAGTAGTGCCTTAGACCATGCTACCACAGAAACGGGTGTTGAGACAATTAACGTACATAAATTAAAATAGTTTTATAGCTTGTTTTTAATGAAAATAATGTTCATGGCTGAATTTTTAAATAAATAATGTATAAAGTATTAACCTCTTCTTCAATAACAAGTGGATCGGTCAAATGGTACAAAGATTTATTAAAAAGGGTATAAAAATATCCTAAAATATTGTGGTTCATTTTGTTTGGACTCGCAGTGATGGTCGAGTGTTCCAAGATTCATATTACGCTTCGTAACCGCTAACCAGGAGATCGGGGTTCAAATCGCAGCTGGATGCTATGAGGAGAACTTGCAAAGGTGATCTTCACTATATGTTTTCCCTTCTTTGCAAATGCACTTTCTCTGGTTTTATTCTTTTTTATTACAACTTATTTTAAGTTAATTCAATTAAATGCAAATACACTTCTAAATTCAAACTTCTTCATTCCTAACACATTGGCGTAATTAGTACATACTCGTTTAGTCCGAACGGGTGCTTTTAAAAAAGATTCGTACCACCTTGAAACATATGTAATTTCATTAAATACAAACTAGTGACGTGTTAACAAATTATTATTCTTAATTTTTAACCACCTTAACTAACTAGAAAGCGTTATAAAAAGTCAAGGAGCTACAAGAGAATAACAGAATTTGTTTTATTTGTAATAAAACAATGGATGGTACATAAATAAAATTACAAATGTAGTAATATTGTTTAGTTTATAAAGTTGAAGTCCAAAGTTAAACATAATACTATATAAGATATTTATGATGACGAAAGGACCTAAATAAGAAACATTAATATAAACATAACGTCCAATAAATATTAAAACTAACAAGAGTTTGAAGTTGAAGACTTCGATGTAATTATATTCTCCCTAAGTATAAAGCGGAATACGTTAATACAAACATATTTCCATCTTTAAAGCCAAAATAGACCAAGGCATAATGTGAGCAATTTTATGTAAACACATCGTCCCAAGAAAATTTACATGACTCTAAAGTAAAGACTTTAATACCGAACATGGTGTCCCTACAAACACATATCAGTCAACCAACCACCTATGGCCATGATAAATGACGACACGGTAGTAATATACAAAGTTATAGGGTAACTAATAGATATAAAAACATTACAATATTAAATATATATATATATATATATATATATACATATATATATTATATTTCCCAGAGCACACTAACGTAAATACCATAATATCCACCGAGCCCGCCAATAACGGCGTAATGTCCCAAACGTTAATAATGAGTTTATAAAAGCTTGCCAGCCTCCCAAGCTAATGACCTGACAAACGGTGCACAAGAACCGTGAGAAATACAATGTTACAAAAAAAGGGGATGTCTTACAACCCCGACCAAGCTAGCTTGCATCTTACAATAAACAAAGTTAGAGTTAAGATTAGGCACCCCGTCTAGGCATGGCGCCCAAAGAGAGAGACTACTGCCAAAATACAAATTTATAATGACCATCAAGTCAAGTTCCCAATGTAATAAAGCATAAATAATGCAGCCAAGGCTGTCCTCCCAGACAAATATCCCTCTGCACAAGTTGCAAACGATATAACAAAAGGTGGCGAGAGCGAAACTCTAAATTTTCCGACTGGTGATGAGAAAACAAAGTTCGCCCATGAACATAGATTTGGTTCCACCAACTATCAAACCATAATAAATCATGGCTAGGAATGTATTCCACGGCTACAGACCAAAGGAACCCATCCTAAAGTTAACAATCAAATTTAATCCACCATAATCAATAATTAAGAAGAGATCTCCCCATTCTAATCCGAAACAGAATTTAGAATAAAGCAAATATGTCTTAGCTTAATCCGGCGCTCTCACCTTAGCAAGTCAGTGGCACAATGAGTCACCATGTAAAAGATACATCACAATATATAGTCGACACAAATATCATACATGTCCACAGAAAGAGGGATAGAGGGAGGGAGAAAATAGAGTGGAAGAGGGGAGACAAGCACCTCTTAGGATTGATGGCGGTGACTCTGGGAGCTGCAAGATAATCCGAAAACCATCTAGGCGGCTGAACTGGAAACTACACTGGTCAAGTTGTTGTCTCACTTTGTTTATGGGTGGGGCTCCTATCACGAGCGGATCGTTGGGCGGTATCACCATTTAGTCCATGGTATATATTCTTTATCTATGGTCCTTGGGATTGAGATGTAGGGAGAGGATGTCGCGGCACGTATGCTCCAGTGTTTATGTTCAGCAAGGCAGATAGTGAGTGTACTCCAATTTGATTGAGTTGGTTGTTCTTCTTTTTGTAACATCATTACAAATTTTTCAAATAATGGTATCACAACAAATGTACTCAGTCATAGTGTTCTTATTGTTTTATTGTAAAACTTGTTTTGTGTGTTCTGGCGTAGTTAATGGGAAAGTTAACTAGATAGCACCGTGACGTCATTCTTGTGTATTAATAGACCATAGTGCGAGTGTTGTCAATTGAGCGCTGCTGTTCTCTGTCAGTTCCCGAGTTAATGAGGCAATCACTACAGACTAGATACATTTTATCATACTCATCTATTCACGGGACAAGAGGCAGAGGCGATAAAGGAGAAAGATGGACAGAGAGAATACCACAATTACACACACCACACACATTCGTTTCTCCTAACCTGGTCCTTAACGGGATACAATTATGTTTGTCATTGAGAAAATGATAGTCATGAGACGTCCTGAGGAAAATAAGAGCTTCCATTTTTAAGTTTAAGATGGAAGAGAATGAAACGCGAGAAAAGATAGTTTTTTTGGAAGTGTTTATATAAAAGATTTTTTTCCATTAAAATAAATAAAGTATTCCTCCATTACAAACATGGAGCTTAATTTTCTCCACGAGGTTATACCAACAGTTATTGAATATATGTCAAGCGTGTCCTAGAATTTAATGACAACTTTTTCTCTTCATTTAAAAGTTTATCATCTATTGCTAGCATGCTCATGACAGATATTCAACAACTTATTGTTGATATCACCATATGTAGAAAATTAGACTATATGTTTGTACCGGATAAATATTTGAGTTGTTTTGATCAAAAAAGTTTTGCTATAAAAACTGCAAAAACGCTGGCCTTTTCTCGCATTCCTTGCATTTATAGATACATGCCCTTTCTCTATGCTGCATCCCTACCTTAATTCGTACTCTCCAAGCTCTCACTTTTAAGGGGCCACTTGATTATCAGAGAAACATCTTAAATATTTAATTAAATAATTTACTGTTTGAAGTAAAAAAAAATATGAATAAGTAGAAGAAAACGGAAAAGTTTCCCTTATAAGTAAAAAAAAGAGAGATAAGTCAGTTTAAATTAAAGACAATATAGATAGTTAAGTTTTCTTAGACATATTTCAGCTCTGTAATATAAATTATTGTTTGTTTAAAATAATTTAATGGCAAATGTTTTAACACAGTGTAGTAGCCAATATTATATAATACTTATCGGCATTATTGTTTCTTAAAATCAAATCAAATTTTTAATAAATTTTAATTAAATGTAATAATTGCTCGATTTGAATTGTGAGGGTTGGAGAGGGTGCTTAACCATAACCGACAAGATAAAGGGGATATAAATCGAAGCGTGTTAGTTAACCGTACAAACTAAACACCAATTAATTTTATAAACGTGAGTGAAGAGTACAATTCGATTATACTTACCGAAAGGCTTGATGCTATTGAGGTGACAGGAAAATAATTATTTTAAAAGTCAAAAACTAGAGAAGTATTACAAAAATCAAAATATTTTTTTATTGGATTTAGATTTAAATGCATCGGTGGACACGTGAGCTATGTATGTTCTGGTTTATCGATAATGTGGATATCAGGGTTCAAATCCCGCCCAAAGGTAGTTTTACTATTATTTTTTTCAATACTACTTCCATGAAAATACTGATACATTTCCACAAAAACGGCCTTTTCAGTTTAATTTGGGGACTGTTCAGGTGGGTAGTAAATAAAGGTTAGTTTTTTACGTGGTAGAAGACATTTTTCGACTACCCATTCGGGTTGTGCGCATATATGTACGAGATATGCCAATGTGTTAGATTTGAGAAAAGTTGAATTTAGGGGAAGTTTACCCCTATTTGCGTGGAAGAAGAGAAAAAAAATAGTTTAGGTAAAAAAACCACCTCAATACCCCTGATCAGTATTCGAGCCCCGATCTCCCCGTCATTTGCAGTCCAGTACATTGCAAGAGTGACACTCTAGGTCTTAGGACCATTCGATCACCGAAGCAGGTTTTTAGCTGTAATGGAGTCATGAAAATACTTGATAGATAATAAACATTGATAGTATTTTAATAATCTAAACTTATGTCTAAAATTCTCGCAGACAAATGGGTTGGTGACTATTGGTACATCATAAAGTAGGATTCACACACACAGGACTGTGCGCCAACCGCGCTGCTACCGTGCTCTCAATGATAGCTGCACGACACGGCCCGCGCACAGCCCTGTAAGTGTGAATCCCTCTTAATATAGTCAGGGAGAGGTCAGGATTTTCCGTATATATTTTAAATGTTATTTTTTCACTTTCATTTATCTTAGGTATTTAACGGACCGATTGATTATATCAGCACTTGACATACAGACTAACTTATATCTAGAACAGACCCAACACCGAGCCCCAGGAATAGTTCCTTAAGTCACCAGGGATTGGATAGTACGATTAAGTCAGGTCAAGATATCCATTGGCTTCTCACCCTCATACTCACTATCATCATCCTCTCACCTCATCGGGACATGAAAAGAGTCTCCACAGAAAGGATGTACGGTTAGTACAGTCGGACGTCCCCTGGGCAACGATACATTAGTACAGACTAATCTTTCCGCAAACTTAGCTACAGATTGATGTAGCTAAGACACGCCTTTATTACTATCTTACAACTCGTCCGGAATCTGCTCATATTTAGATTGGGATGGAAGGGAGAAAGGTAGAATCTAGAGGAAATGTATTCACTTTATGGAAGAAAGGAGAGTGGGAAACTATTACACCTAACTGGTATTCTAACCTAAACGGTGAATCAGAGGAGACTGACGCCTTATACCATATATTGGCTACATCTCTGTGTGGTTATTAATTTTGTACCAGGTATTAGTACCCGTTATGGTGATACTCTAATGCAGGGGTCCCCAATTATTTTTCATCGAGGTCTGTTTTAAAAAGTCGACATTCTTCTGTGGTCCAGCAAAACTTTAACAGTCATTCAAGTTCAAGCCCTATATGACTATACTAATTCAAAAACGGAATTTTCTTTCCTTTTTAGTTATTTTACTTATTTATTATTGCTGGCCTTCCATGTATACTACCAACCCACCACCGAAATAGCATCATTTATTTTGTTTATCGCTATCTCGGCAAGGTCCTTAAAAATGTACCTGCGATTCGGATTCGGATCACAGTCAGCCTGCTCTAACGTTATATTCACGCTAATGGTTTTAAGACTTAGTAAAGTTATATTTATAGAAAGTATACCAGCATTTGCATGGAAAAAGAGTGGACACCCATTTTGTAAAAACTACCCTAATTACACCCGATCGAGATTCAAACCTTGATCTCCCAGTCATCGGCAGTCTAGTCTACTGCAAGAGTAGCACATTATTCCTCGCGGCCACCGACGTGGGTTACGTGGTTATTAAATACTATGTAGTGGACCAGTATCACGTGGCTGATTACCTTCTAGAGACTGGTCGTAGCCCTTGGTGAAGAAGAGCATGGCCTTGGCTGCCCTCTCGGGCGTCTTCAAGAGCCCTTGGCGTCCCGGGTTCTCACCCAGCGATTCCAGCAGCATCCTGTAAGAGCCAGCCATTTCTGGTAACAGCGCTTCCCTAGTGGATGGTTGGTGGTCCAACTCCAAGTCATGGTGGAACATGCATTTCTCGTGACCTGCCAAAAATACATTACAACTCGTCAGTTAAGGGCACCGTACAGCTGCAGAGTTTATTATTAGAATACCAGTTATAAAGATTCAAAAAACACCAAACCACCACCTTATCTCAGTCGGTAGCGTATCTGCCCACTTAGCTAAGAGGTCTGGTCTAATTTCCTACATAGATGAACAAATTATTAATATTGAAATGTGGGTTTCCACCTTTCACACTTATCAATTAACTGCCGGGGCGCTGGGTGTTGTGTTTGATTAGAACTTATAACTGTGACACGTAGCGTACGTTATTATTTAACACTTATTTTATACAATTACGTAGTGTGGACAGGGATTGGAGCTATTGATAGTGTAGCGTTCTCCATCTACAATAACCGATTATTAAAAATACATCTTTATATTTCTTCTCAATACCTAGGCTAGTAGCTTGTATTTGTTTAGAACGACATTTTACTACCCATTCGGGCTATACGCTTTTGCACTAATTACTCTAAAGTGTTAAAGATGAGGAAGGTTGAATTTTTAGAGGAATGTGAGGATAATAGGAAACCATTTAGCAAAAATCACCTTCAATACACCCGACCGGGATCGAACCTCGATCTCACCGTCATCGGCAGTCTAGTCTAGTGCGAGAATAGCGCCTTAGACCGTGCAGCCACAGAAGCGGGTTAGTAGCTTATTAAAGTTTTACTAAATTTATAGAAAATACAAAAGCAATTAGGGTTTTAAAATCTATAAACATCCAAAGTGGGATTACAAGTTAAAAAACAAAATATTCGCATTTGTTTTTCCACAAGCTCCTCAAGCTCTATAGTTCCCCCACTCCCCCGCCCCCCAAATAAATGTCTGAGTAATTTTGTGAGTGTGAAAGTAGGTAGTCCCAGGTGCTAATAACACCACCCCCATTTTTTTGTCATCGCGTCTTACTACCCGTTTGGTTTGTACACATATATACTAATTATGCCAGTGTGTTAGGGAAGGGAAAGGTTGAATCTAAAGGATGTGTACCCCCATTTGCGTGGAAGGATAAGACTAAGATTTGAACCAACCTCCCCGTGATTGGCAATCTAGTCTATTGTGACATACGGTTACCAAAGTGGGTACCTCAATGTTGACAGAACAGTCAGCCATGAAAGGTTGCTGCGATAGTAGCGACCAAACTAGTTTTTAGTAAGCTCTGACTCGAGATGTAGGTGTAAGACTAAAGCCACTTGACTGGACTTGACTTGACATGACTGGACTAATGCGAATATGCGCCACAGTGAACAGACTTGAGTTGACTGTGTAGTCTAAAACATCTCAGTTTATTCTGTATTTCTCTCAGCATAATATGAATTCCGGGCAACAGTTATTGGATTTAAGTTTTGAATCCAATTCGGATGAAGATTTTTTGAATTGTTGTGCATTACTGCTATCGAAAAGGAAGGAACATGGATAAATACATATGTGGAAGAAATAAATGTGTTAGGCGAGTTTCATACGTTAGTAAAATCTTTGACAGATGAACAGTTTAAAAACTACTTTCGACTAACCAAATCATCCCACATAAAGTTTCTTCCAAATAACATTTCAAAATTTCACAAACTTTACGATAGTATGAATTTAAATTAATCATATTTATTATAAATAAGATTTGAAGAGGGTGTAACATCACATAAACATGTCATCGTAGTGGAAGACCAAAGCTTTAACCAAATAAGAAGGAAATAAATAACAACCAAGAATATGTAATTTATCCTGTTCAGATTATGCATGTTACTGGAGCAAGCAAAGTAAAATGATGAGTCTTTTTACAAATTTTATGAAAAATTATTTTACTGTACAAAATAGAAATAAAAATGTAAGTCATACAAATCATATTTCATTCGCTCGATTTAATGTTCAGTCTAGCCGCTATTTCATCCCAAATTTTGTGTTTCATCCTGGAGTTGCAAAAACTCTTGTTACTTGTGTCCTACAATACACTGTGGTCTTGGACTGTCTCTACAAGTTGCTCTTCCAAAGACATTTTAAATTGTTTTAATAATATTAGAATGGTTTATAAAATCAAGTTTTAATATTCGAGAACTTATTTTTAAGAAGAATATAGAGACACTTTAAATAGAATTGTAAGAACTTTAAATTTGTACTTTAAATAAAATTTTAAGTACGAAAATGGTAGACGTACGGTAGGTAAACAACTGCTCACGTGCTGGAGATAGTGTTGTTAACAGTGGTGGGGGAAACAGACTCAAGTTAGTTTTCCAATTGGGACCGTACACGACCTGACTCTGGTCGGCAGATTATGTTAAGTCCAGTCAAGTCTGGTCGCAGTGGCGCCAATACAATACATAAACATTGTGTGGAAAATCACACTGGACTCCAGTCATGTCAAGTAAAGTCCAGTCCGGTGGCTGTGGCGCCGCACCTTAAGAGCCAGTCGTTGTGTATCTCCCGAGAAGATGAACATTGACCTGAAAGACGTCACCGCTCTCCCATAGTGTGTCTAACACACGAGGAGTAGAGTTGAGAGCCATGAGAGTATCTATCATATGGTCAATAAGAAGATTAAATTATATTTCTCGCGACTATAAGTGGCTCGGTGGCATCGCCTCACCGCGGTATGTTGTTTAGAGCAGTGGTATTCAACTTGAGGTGTGTGTACTCTTTAGGGAACGCCAAGATATCACAGGGGGTATATAATACTTAAAATAAATATATGATATAGATGATAGAATATATATAAATTGCAAGGGCGCAGAAAGAGGGGGTCGGGATGGACCAGATCCCGCTATAATTTGATGGATTTACCCTTTTAAATATACATATCAAAGCTTTTATTGGATAAAGCAAGATGGCCGTGACTAAAAGTATAGTAAAATTTCTAGTGAAACCTCCATGCACCAGAAAAATTATAGATCTATAGTCTTGGTTACGCTAGAGAATTTGATTATACATTTATCAAATACATTTTGTGTACGTATGTATGGAGCCACTTAGGGAGGGGGG
>CABFVX010010266.1:0-14755 GCA_902151425.1 Timema shepardi | reverse complement strand
CGTCAGAGAGAGATGTTCAAGGGAGAGAGTGAGGTACGGATAATCAACCAACCTTCCCCATGGCGATGTAATCCAGCCCGTCAGAGCAGTTGAACACCACACACTGCACAGCGAGGGCCTTGGCCAGGTCCTTGGTAGTCTCTGTTTTCCCGGTGCCAGCTGGACCCTCGGGGGCCCCGTTCAGATGAAGGTGGTAGGCCCCAATGAGCGTGCGGTAACAGCGATCCGTGAGTGGAGTGATTACTAGACGGTCAGTGTTACCCAGGTACTCGTACGCGTAGTTTACAGTTGCGTTGATTATACGAACCATTATGTTGAACTCCCAGTAGTACCTGCCCGTATTATCAGTTTACAAAAATATTTAAAACTCACTTTAGCCTAAAGATGGGTTTCCCTATAACAAATCTTCACTTTACCTAAAATAATTATTTTGATAGTCAATTATTATTTGTTTATCTCCATTTTGCTATTTTTTTAAAATCCTTAAACCTTCATTACCATTAATGATTTGAAAGATTCGCAGAAGACGCAGAGGTATGCCACGTTTCTTACCTCAGCTGCGCCAGCCAGAGGAAGTCTACAGGAGAACACGTCTCGTGCTTGTAAAGCTCCTCTGTCACATCCTTGGCATGAACATCCAATACCACTAGCGCCCCTAGAGTTGTGCGTGTCTGCTTGCTCAACTTCCCTCGCACCAGAGCCACGGTGTCATTCAGCTGAACCTGCAAGATGACGTCACGCCATGGGGTGATCTAATATCTGCAGCTGCTGTGGTAGCAAGCAAGGCTCTAGCTAAGAATGGTCTCACACCTGCAGTTTCTTGTGGTAGCTGATAAGGTTAGGTACCGAGTTGTCATGATCTAGAATATCGTGCACCTCTGCCGTCCAAAATACCATGGCGACACACAGCACCACCTGGCCGGCCCAGTGGGTGATCCAGTCAGGCCGAGGACTCTGGGAGTAGTCCATGTAGCTCTTTTGTATCACGTCTCGCACAGATACTTTCATCTGCTCCTCCACCTTCAAGGTCATTGTCAAGATCAGTTTCAGAAGCAGGGAAGATGGATAAATCCAGTCCAGTGTGTTGATTCATAGTTGTAATGCTCAAAACTGGAGCTAAGGTTTCCCTACCAACTGATGCAACTTGGTTGGAATGTTTGGAACAAATTTCAGTATTCTAGTCACTAAGTCACTAATTCGTCAGGATGGTTGGTACGAGAAGGATCAAAGGGGATCATTATGGCCAAGTGGCCTGACACAGGGTTAGTGGAATTTTCATGAAACTGCCAATTGCAGTTAAAGTTTAAAAACAAAGGGTATTCATGTCTCTATTAGTGCTTAGCAGCAACAATTTAACTCCATCATCATCCAGGTAACTTGTATGGCTATTTATTTCAACCCTCTCTTGCGGAAATATAGTTAATAATAGTAAAAACTGATCTAATGGCTACTAAAATGGTGAAACTTGCAATAAACTTGCAATAGATGTGGAATAATTTGGTAATCTATTTTAAATTATGACATTATTTAGGATGAACAAGTTAAATTCTTGAGGATCCACAAGTTTCAAGGATTCGAAAATGGTCAAATTCATGAACTTATTTTTAAAGATTAAAAACAAAAAAATAGATATATTGTGATGTTTACTAAACGATTAACCCATCATGACTTTTGGACAAACCTAACTATTACTGTTCCACTTATTGGGAGCAATATTAGAAATAAGGAAAATAATATCCGCGGGGTCAAGTTAAACACTTATGTTTAATATGTGCTCTGAGATTTGGATTCAGGATTGGTGGATACAATGAAGATCCAAACCCTACCGAACATAGCGTATTACTGACCTGAAGCAGCCACTTCTCGACACTGCCTCGAGCCTCCTCAGTGGAAACCTTCCGGATCAGTTTCACTTCTTCTCCCTGAGCGCTCAGCATAGAGTATATGTCCAGTTTGTCGTCGAAGCCTAGCTTGGCTATCCCCTCGAAACACTTCTTGAGGTGAGGCTGCACCCTCAGAGGATCCTTGGTCTCTGACAGGATCTCCAGGATCTCGTCGTTGGACAGGAAGAAGAACCTGAGAACCGGACACACTTTGTTCCTAGAGTCGCGATACAGACAGGTCGGGAATATTTCACATGTTCATGTTGACATCACTTCTAATGGAAAGGGTGTACTTGGAGGCAAACACATGTCTCACCTCATCAGTAACACGAATGTCCTTGAAACTGCTGGCACCAGAGGACTAACTCTACTCACCTCAGGAGTTTACGATATACTGCTGAACCTGAATATTATTTGATTTGTGTTTTATATTTGAAAAAACTTCCTTTTTCATTGAAATAACTATAGATATATAAGTAGAATAATAGAAAAAATAAGCTAGAATAATAATCATTATCATTATCATGCTAACCTAAGTTGATAACTAAAGCAATTATCCAAACATGCAATTTAATTACTCAAGATGTTTACCTTGTGAACATTAAGCTGTAATTTACATAACCGCAAAGACTGACACAAAACGAAGATAAATGTATATTCATGCTTTCAATATATTTACAGGCTAATATTTGTTAATATCGAAACCGGAATTAGAATTCGATGAATATTTGAAGTGAAGTCAATTTTTTCCGAATCTTAACCCCTCTCCCTTTTGTAATTTGCCTGGACATAGTATGAGAACCTTGGAAAGAACAGTCTCTTCTTCTCCAGGTAGTTGTTGACTCCATCAGTTATGGTCTCCAGTTTGCCCGTGCATTCCAGCAGGAACTCCAGAATACCAACAGTCCCAGCCGTCTGCAGAACTCGAGGTTCTTTGTTGACGGCGTTCATGATGCGCTTGTAGATCCCGTCCACCTCCTGCATCAACACACGCGCAACTTGACGTGAATTACACCACGCGCTAACGCCAACACGGCTATTTATTACTTCATTTGTTTGTTTATTGTGTGCGTTCCCGCTCTTTGGCGTAGTTCATTAATCCACGTCTCGTTAACAGGAAAACGTAATGGCCACTTCATACCCTTTATTTGTATCTCCAGTAATATATTTTATTGCAAGTACTTGAAACCTAACCAGCATTAAATTCTTGGGTTTCATTTTAATAAACAGATTGTTTTTTAAACACTCTAAATTGATTGTCTTTGTTTGTCAAATGTTATTAAGTTACGTTATTTGAGTCCTGATTACGCTATGTGTCCTTACGTTACGTGAACGTTAAGTAGAACACGATCCCGCTATAAAACCTCGCCCACAACAAAATATCTAACTTCTAATTGGCCCTAAAGAGACTGTGTAAAAACATTATAGGAATACAATTTATAAAAACAATAGCCATAGACATGTTGTTTCAAGTTGCTGTAGTTGGTATGTGTGCAAGATCTAGCTGAATGTATCTACCGGGGGATATTGTATTTATGTTAGGTCGAACTATCTTCCATCCAACCATAGACTAGAGCTAGAGATGAACAGTTTCCTGATCCTGGCCGAGTCTATTTGGAACATAAGACTCTCCTACATCTCCCCCTCTCCTTGGTCCTCTACTTCTCCTACCCCATATCACGTCAGACCTAGTGTTTATCTTCTGAACCAGATGCAAGGGTGACCTGGAAGAGCGCTCCCTCCTGAGGCATCTGGGCGATGATGTCCTTGGAGGAGAATATCGGCAGCAGGTACAACCATTGTGACTGCACCTTCCCCCACTCGTCGATGGTCTTGTTCATCCGCACCAGTTTGTCGTACCAGTCGATTATCTCAGCTGAGGACAGATGCAATCGTAACTATTCTTCCCTCAGTCACATTGTTCTGCACCAACACTAACAGCAGTTTCTACGCTGCAGACTAGAATATAAATGCACCCTTACATCAACATCATAAGTTAGACTCCTCTCCCGAACTGATTGAAATGAGGGCTCATTAGGAACAAAGGGATAATTAATTTAAAATTATTAGATTTTAATATTTCCAAGGGGGTGTACACTTTTGGTTCGCCCCAGTATTTATTCCTTTTCCTCTTTCCAGAACCTTACCCCACGAATGCTATTGTGTTCCTTAAAGAATTAAGAGAGGTTTTCCCTGGATGGACTATTGCAATATTGTTTCCCCTCTGAAAGTGCTTAAGAGTAAGTCTGAGATTGCGTGATTAGAGTAATCACCTTCAAAAGGTTTAACAAAAGCTGATCCTCTCATAGTGAGTGTTTTTATGAGATGATCGTCTAGTACAGCCTGGATATCTTCCAGAGCAGACAGGATCGGGATGCCTGTTTCTCTGAAACAGACAGGGAGTATAATATGAGTCCAGACACTACCTTAGGAAGACCGGTGTCCCATACAGGCTTGTTGGAGAAACCACACTCACTTGTAAGTGTTGACGGTGAACTTAATATCAGCCCATTCAGACAACATTTTCATTAGGTTCTCTTGTAACTGCTTTTCCTTGTTGGCTCCGATACTGACAATCTCAAACCTAAACAGAGGGAAAAAACAAACTCATCTAGCAGCTAGTTGTTAAGGAGGAGAAAAATATCATAATAGGACGAACCTGGTCAGATGTATTTATTGATTACTTTGTACGTTTGTTATAAATTTATCTTTCTCATATAACCATAATTTTAACAGTATTAATAGTAAGCACGATTTTAAAATATCGTCTACCAGAAACAATCAACAACTAAATGCTAGTAAATGAACACTCACTGGTCCAGGTAAGGTCCTAGCTTGAGGTCCACCATCTTTCTGAGGGTACTCCCAGCATCTGGTGTGAGATCGTACCCCACCACGGAGGACATCTCATCCCAGTGTCTCTGAGTGAGTGCCGGGTTGCATAGGATTCCCACCAGGGGTACGTGTTGCTGTACACAAACAACAGTGTGTAGAACCTTGAGCGCTCTATAGCTAGGTCCTCAGAGTGATGTCAGTGCGAGGGCTCAAAGGAGCGCTCTATAACTAGGTCCTCAGAGTAATGTCAGTGCGAGGGCTCAAAGGAGCGCTCTATAACTAGGTCCTCAGAGTAATGTCAGTGCGAGGGCTCAAAGGAGTGCTCTATAACTAGGTCCTCAGAGTAATGTCAGTGCGAGGGCTCAAAGGAGCGCTCTATAAGTGTGACTTTAAAAAACACCTATTAGAGCCTCAGGAAACCAGAGAAAATCAGAATATGATATGGACGAGGCTTATAACCTCAGCTCCAAACAAACTATTTGAACACAATATAAAGGCCATGCAGAGAAAACTATCACACAAGTTGTTCATATTGCAAGTAAAGGTGAGCAGCAAAATTGATTGTATTCCAATGAGATCAAGTTGTTAACTCGCTACTGATCTAAAAATGAATGTCACAAGAAGATTTACAAAGCTTCGCCATAAGCTGTAAGATTCCTTTAATCTGGATGAACATACAAATAGAGATTTGACTTCCAGTAAACCAATATTTATAGTGTTCTCTTACTTTTGCCAATATATTTAGTTGGGTCTTTTGTAAGAAAAATCACAACCATAATTCTGGAGTGCTAGCCGTTAATGATTGACCGCATTGAAACACTAGATGACGTATGCCTCTCCAGATACACGCTGTTTGGCTACTCTGTACCATGCTTAACACTAAATAGGCTGCTACCCTGAATTCCTTGATGTGCTGTAGCGTCTTCACACACAGCTTGATGGGGGCGGGCAAGTTAACGAAATCTGCATCGTCCACATTTCCTTTGAAGCGCCTAGGGTTGTTCTCCACGGCTTGCTGACGTATCTTGGTCCTGTAGACCTTCTGCATCTTGGTGATCTCCCTGGAAACACCAAGAGGAGATTGCCGACCTACTTAGCCCACATGACTATATCACGTGTTACATGTATGTTTGTAGAGGTACACTACCAAAGTTGCAGACATAATACCAGTGCCATGATATATGTTGGATTGTACCACAGTATAAATATGACTGTAAATACCTGAAGAATTCTTCGGTTTTATCTTCGACCACCTTCATCACGAGCTCGTCAAATGCACCATCCATCCACACTCTATACTTTCTCTTCCATTTGTAGATCTGGAAGACCAGTCTTGAGAATGGGAAGATGATGTTCTATAAAAGCAATATATCTGTGTACAATGAATCTCTGCGAACAAATCACCTCCCTGCCTCTCCGTGAAGGCAAGAAGGGTGCCTCGTTAGGGCGATTACTTGATCTCTACCCCCCTCCCCCCGTTTAGCCGGTTCGTGGGAAAACTAAGATTATCTGAGTCTCATCACAACTAAAGCTAGGTTTTATCTGTTCCCACTTGGTTAGATGAATCTGCTCCACAGTTAGCCTGACTGTTCCAGTGTTTCTACCTTCAACTCGTCCAGCTCCGGGTACGTAGAGAGGGGGAACTTGAAGAGCGCCTCCTCCTTGTTTATCCACGTGACTTGCTGGTCAAACACGTTCATCTTCCTCAGGAGCTTCATGATGTGCTGACAGACATTAGCAGGGAATTACACTGGGTCCTTGGCGTGCACCAACACATCGATATAAACTTCTCAAAGATAAAACAGATCACAGGAGAGATGTGCTAATTTCCAAATTACAAAGTAGACGTTTTAAATCTAATAACTTAATTCAAAGAGCTATTTCAAATAATTTTCTTCTATTAGTAGTTTCAACGGTGAGGTATTCATGAATCTTTGCTAGTACATTTGGTTGAAATTCTAACATCACCCTCAGCATCAATAACCAAAATAACCTTCGCGGTTCAACCAAATAATTTTAATATGGCACAGTTTCACATAGCCTTGGACAAACCTGGACGTAATCATCCACATTGTCCGCCTCGTCCATTAGGTTAAGAATCACGAGTCTCGGACCCAGATCGTCGAGTTGTTTGTTCAGCTGTTCCGTCTTCTGGGCGAGGTTACTCTCGAACTCAAATTTGAACTGCTCGAACCGCTAAAGTGGGAGAGAGACAACACTAGGAATTGTGATCTTGCAGCAGTACAATGTTCCTTGCCACCAGATTACTTCTAAATTACTGTTAGTGTTCGGTTTTCAGGAACTAAAATGGCTTATTATGGTAAAATAACTTCATTAATTGTTGCGATGCCTAAGCCCAGTACATTGCGTGTCTTTCTATCAAGCTAGGGATCCCTAGTTCAACTCCCGGCATGGACTAAAAATGTATCATTGGCGATATCAGAGTATCCCCTTTCACTGGGATGGATTGACGATAGAGGGTCTGAGTGCTGTGTATGTAGAACTAAGTTAGATTGTAAGTCGTGTGTTGACATTATCATTCAGTTCAAAAATAGCCAAATAATACAATAATACTAAAAACTTCATTTTTGGAACTAATTTTATTTGAGAATATGATATTGAAATCACTACTTAATCTCTTTAAAAGACCAGTATTTTTCCTCCACTTTTTTGTGTAGTCGTTACCTGTACAAGTGTACTTACCATCGCGTTCTGTTTGAAGATGGGCTGTATCATCTGCAGCCAGTGGACTTACCGTGACGTTCTGTTTGAAGATGGGTTGTATCCTCTGTTCCCAGTGTACTCACCGTGGCGTTCTGTTTGAAGATGGGCTGTATCATCTGCAGCCAGTGGACTTACCGTGGCGTTCTGTTTGAAGATGGGTTGTATCCTCTGTTCCCAGTGTACTGACCGTGGCGTTCTGTTTGAAGATGGGCTGTATCATCTGCAGCCAGTGGACGGTCTTGGCGTTCAGCCGGACATGTTCCGGTTCGAGGGTGACCAGTTCCACGAGTCTTGCAAGGAAGTGAAGCTGTCGGACGTTGGCAGCTTTCAGCTCCTCCATCAGCTCGGTGTTGGCATGGAGCATGTAATCTCCCATCGCTATCAGCTCCTCCGTGGACTGGGGCACCTTGAAGGCCCTCCGCATCACCTCGCTGAACACTCCGCAGATACTATCGACACAAGGACGTTATATCATACATAGATAGAGGGGGATACTATCGGCACAAGGACGTTATATCATACATAGATAGAGGGGAATACTATCGGCACAAGGACGTCATATCATACGTAGATAGAGGGGGATACTCATTATCTTCATCTCACCGGTGCATACAAACCCGTATCTTAGAAAGCAGAGGAGATTAACGTTACCCCATTTGTATGATTCTTCTTCTTATATTCTGATTTTATTCAAACTAATTAGTCTCCATAATTTTTGTTAAAATATGAAGTAACATTCGTTATATGATCTAGCTGTTTGTAAAAAAACGATGTTAGTCTAAGTCATTAATGGGCACAAACATAAAACAGTTGTTTAGCTCTCGAATGTTATCCTGAAGGCTCCATCTCATACCGTTCGTTTTCCGCCCTGTGTCGTGCCACCAAGTACTTGAGGATGTCCTCAATGAACGACTGGGCAAACTCTCGCAGATTCTTAATGACGTCATTTTGGCCGACTCTGGATCCAACACACACAAGAGAATACAAATTAGAATACTATTTTATTATACAAATGTTTGTTTATCATCATATTCTGGAAACATTTAAACCACCACCACTGTCACTGGGCAGGGCCGACACTCTGGAGATCATTCTAACGACAACAGCTCTTAGACGAGGGTGTATTAATATGAAAGGAGTGAGCTGTTGTCACTCCATTGTTGTAAGGAGCGAACCTACTGTTGTCACTCCAAAGAGTCTCATAGTCCCGGCCCATATCTATGTGGTATATAAACCACATCTAAATAATCAACCTCAATATGGAAATAAACCTAAATCGGAGGCCGAAAGAGGGATAACATTTTGAATGCATAAACAGTTGACTATGTCTGTAATACATGTGAGCAAGTATTGAAGTGTGAACAAGTATTGAAGTGTGAACAAGTGTTGAAGTGTGAACAAGTGTTGAAGTGTGAACAAGTATTGAAGTGTGAACAAGTGTGTTGAGAGGTTCCCACGCTTGCTTCCTACTGGCTGTGCACATGTTATTTAAACATTGGCTCTGCTATGGACAGGGAGATGAGTCTCGTCTTGTCTGATTTGCCAGTGATGAGGATGTTAAAGTTCACATCGTGACAAGGTGCACTTACCTAAATAGTTTCCAGCTCTCCCTACATGGGTATATTTTCTCTCAATTCTACCCCCTTGATCCATACTTTCTCAGTGTAGTATGCGAATGGGTGGTTGGTAATACGGGGAGCTCTGTTTAGCGGTCAAAAGAGTAAGTCTGGTTTGCCATTCGGTAACATTGTCCACCCAACTTGCTTAGTTTAGATATCTGAAGGGAAACTTAAAAATAGTCGATAAGCGTCATTTAACCTAGAGCTACGGTACTTAACAACAATGTGAGTAGTTGGATATGTGATTATTAGAATGAAGATATACATAGGGTATCATACGAGATCCAAATAGGGTCACTTGGACGTGTGGACGACTCTTGAACCCTCAGCAGAAAGTACACGCTGGTTCACTAAACCTGGAACAGACCACAACATACTCAAGCATATGAGTGACGTTATGAAACTGACCAACCTCCCAGCATTGAAATATTGGTTCGTCACCAAGTTTGAAATCTTCTCCAAATAATCTTGGAAAAATCGTATCTTCTCGCAGCATTGATCGAACGTCGGTTCTGCCCTTATGAAGTCCTTAATCCCCTCTATAAGGGACTCGTCATACAGCGCGTCAAATGTGTCCTCTGGAAAAAAAACAGATCTTTGTCAACCAAACACTGTTAGAACGTGAGCACAAGAAACCAAACTCTGCCATTATAGTTATAGTTCGATACAATTTGTTTCTGCACTAGAAACTATAGTTCACTACAATTCTTCAACTTATCAACACTTATTTCCAACTAACTGAAACCCGTTCCTCGTGTCCCTGAACTAGAAGTAAACGACGAGTCGCGGGCTTGTACGTGAACCGAACTACGGCGTCTGGGAAAATGGCCGCGTTATCAGCTGAGCGCAGCTGGACAGGTCTCCCACCACACACACCCCCGGGCCGGGCCCTCTCACTCACACAAACACCACACAATTCTGTAAAATATAAACTACAGACTTCTACCGTCTCTTCGAGTTACATGTTAAAACGTAATTATACATTTTCATTAATTGTCTGTATTCATTTTTTTCCAAGCCTTGGAAGCGTATACGGGGTTAAAAATAATTTATATATATATTTTTAGAAGGCAATATTAAAACAAACTTATCGGCTTACTACCCCCTAAGCTTTTAAAAAGAGTTTATAAAGTAATATTGTTGATTAGGGTAGCTACCCTGATTTCACCCCCTTAATCACAAAACATCGGAATGAAACCTATTTACTTTTCCTAATTAGCTTATAAGGAACACCTGTACCAAATTTCAGCCCTCTGGCTTCGTGGGAAGTGTGAGAATTATTGATGAGTTAGTGAGTGAGTGAGTGAGTCAGTCAGGGCTTTCTCTTTATATATACCCTAGAGACTACCATTTTGAAAATAAATTGGGCTATCTAACAACTAAAATAACCCACATGTTGTTTAGCCAACAATCTTCTGAGAGAGCTGGTTGGTTGTTAATGACGTCATATTGGAGCTCAACCATTTGCTACCTCACATCCCAGTAGCGGTGGTTAAACCATTGACCTTTAGAGCCGCGAAGAACTAAATTATCTGTATCCGTTGTAGAACCAGAGTTTTTTTTTACAAAGCACACGGCGAGATGATGTTTAGAGGGGGAATTCAATTGTCTGCGTGGAGCTGGAAAAGAGCTACAGCAGATATATCTGAGTTCCTGGGATTCGTGTCTTGTAATAATAAATATATTGATCCACCTTTTATTTGTAATGTAATTTACCATTTTCATTTCTCTCTTGCTTGTATGGCTTTCTAATAATGTCAGATGGTGGTCAGTGACAAAATACTTAAGATAGTTTTATAGGGGCAAAGAGGAGCTCTCACAAATGATTTAGATTAAACCCGGGAGAGCTATATACGAAACAAATCAAGCTCCTCCATCAGAAGAGATTCGAACACTGGAATAGTATCAGAGGAGAACTATCTGTATCATTGATCTTGTAATTGTCTGACAAACCTCCAGCCATTGTCCAGTCAGTACTCCGCTCTCTTCTGCAGAAAAAAGGGCCTAAAATGCGTTTTATAGGAATTCTCTGGTAAGTATTTGAGCATATCCTCCTACTGGTTAAATTCAGAATGTTGGTACTATTGTTATCATTACGTGACTGTACAATAGCGAGAACGAGAGCTTTCAGTCGAGAAGGAAGGAGGATTCTCAAAACACTCATTAAATATCATTCAACTACTAATTAGATAACAATTGTTTAGTATTTATTTCTTTATATTTTATTATTTTAGTATCAATTTCATTATTGTTTACTTAATTAAATATTTCTTATATTCATTCATTATTAATTTATGTAATGATCACATTTTTCTGTTTACCGCCTTTTCTTTCATTAAGTTATGTTTTGTAAGGGTGGTACAATTGCTCTTTCGTATTTTTACGCGCGTTTCCCGTTAGTCCGAAAAGTGTTTTCCTCAAAGGTGGACGTGCATCACCAACGCGGCTCAATTTCTCTGTCTCTTTTCGTATATTGCGCTCTCTTTCGTTAAATTAAATAACCCCTTACTCATCCTAACTGGTATAAATGTGCGTCTGATCCGAAGCACCAAGATAACCCCATCACAACCCCAGGTAGGCCTACTTGGGTTACATCTTCACCGGATCTTCAGCATCAGGTAGGATCTCATATCTACTTACGCACACATTAATTAATTAATTTTCAGGTTCAATCAAATTAAAAACAACAATCCTTATGACTGCCAACTACAAGAGATATTTGTTTAAAGTAAAGCGTGAGGTTGGTAGCGCTCACCCATTTGGTGGGTGTAGTCGAAAATAGGGGCCAGCAATTGGTCCAGGTTGGTCTCCAACACAGCGTGGGCGTGACTCAGGTAGTGCTCCGACAGTTTGATCTTGAGGAGCTTCTTGTTCGTCTTTACGTCCATCCTCGTCTCAAGAGCAGGGAGACTCTGAGCCAGATTCGCTATCTGCGACAAGGTAGTGATATACAAGGTAGTGATATACAAGGTAATGATAGACAAGGTAGTGATAGACAAGCTAGTGATATACAAGCTAGTGATAGACAAGGTAATGATAGACAAGGTAATGATATACAAGGTAATGATATACAAGGTAATGATATACAAGCTAGTGATAGACAAGGTAATGATAGACAAGGTAATGATAGACAAGGTAGTGATATACAAGGTAATGATATACAAGCTAGTGATAGACAAGGAAATGATAGACAAGATAGTGATAGACAAGCTAGTGATATACAAGCTAGTGATAGACAAGGTAATGATAGACAAGGTAGTGATAGACAAGCTAGTGATATACAAGCTAATGATAGACAAGGTAATGATAGACAAGGTAGTGATAGACAAGGTAGTGATAGACAAGCTAGTGATAGACAAGGTAATGATAGACAAGGTAGTGATAGACAAGGTAGTGATAGACAAGGTAGTGATAGACAAGGTAGTGACAGACAAGGTAATGATAGACAAGGTAGTGATAGACAAGGTAATGATAGACAAGCTAATGATAGACAAGGTAATGACTGACAAGGTAGTGATATACAAGGTAATGATAGACAAGGTAATGACTGACAAGGTAATGTACCTGCCTAGAAAGCCATACTTTATTCACCATTCTTCCTCCTATAATTACATCAATTCTTATCCTCGTACTTCCGCTCTTAATTCTACTGGTTCCTCCATTCGTTTTATTTCTCCCCCTTGCTGTATTTTACCTACACACTTAGTACATAAAAGGCAAAATAGTTTTATTCACGCGAACTCTAACTATTCCCTTAATTTTTAAAATGTGTTTCCAAACCATTGCTGTACAATTATAAAACATTTGATTGTACAAATGTATCTGTTTTAACCAAATAATATACGAATTTTCACGATTGAATTGGTTGTTTTGGTATCGGGTGACCAATAAGTGGTTCTGACCAAGCTGAAGTACGATTACCAATGTTGAGTTTTGTTCCCTAAACAAATATTCGCCAGAGCTGGTGGGTTAACTGTGTAAGCCTGCATGTTCTTCAAATAGACAAACCATACCTGTATAGTTTTATTATTAGCTGGATTAGTTTATTTTGACTAGGGCTAGTATTTACATACTATCCACTACTATACTAGCACACAGAAGCCATGGAGTATGAAAGTGCGAGTAAATAGGTATATGTAAAACTGTGCCCTGTTTCTATTAATCAAAACTATACGTTTCCTAAGTAGGTACCTTTCACAAATAATAATAAAAATAACAGTTATGAATATACCATATTTGTTATGAACATTTCATAAAATAATATGAATAGAACAGGTTTTATTAAGAGTATTTAATGCGTTGGTATGAATCAATTATCTTGTAGCTTTACACCCGCCTCGGTGGCGTAGTTGGCTAACTCGCTTTTCGTGTTGATCTCGACTGCTGAGGTCGAGGAGATCGAGGTTCGAATCTAGGTCGGGTGAACTGGGGGTGGTTTTTCCTCAATGGTTTTCCACTCTCCTTCCACGCAAATGCGGGTTCACTTCCTCTAATTCAACCTTCCCAATTCCTAATCCATTAGAGTAATTAGTACTTAAAAAGCGTATAACCCGAACGGGTGGTAAGCCGCGGTGCTAGATATTATTATTATTTTAGCTTTACATACCAGTAATAAAAACTCCTTCATTTTGATATATAAATATAACTGCTCATATCTATTCACAACGAACATTTAAAAACAACCACACAGTTGTCCGCTGATTGGTCGGAAGAGAAATATTTATTTTGGTCAACGAACGCAACTATACTTGGTCCTGTCTTGCACAACACTTGTATACCCTCTAGAGCCCTCTCCTGATCTCACGTGACCGACAAAGAAGGCAGAGTCTTACAGAGTCGGCGATGTTGTGGTACAAAGAGTATATCTCATTCTTGGAGGGGGACATCTCTATACCAGCGTCTCCGTAGTAGAGGTCTATCTTCATATAGGGAACTTTATAATGGTCCATGGTCACTTCAAGAAGATGGTCAATGGTTCTCCTCATCGACTCGGTCACCTGGGAAAACAAACTTTGATAAATCACTCCATTTTGTAGCCAATCTTACCGCAATGTAAACATTCCAGTGCAGTTACCTAGTGCGTATCTGTTTACATTGCACGTCTGGTATTTTTTCGACACGCATATATGATTGAGAAATATTTCTTCTGGACAGTACTAGGAATGTCTAAGAGACTGAATTATGGAATTTTCTTACATATTTATAAATAAAGACATTATACGCAAGATTGTGCCATATTTATATTCAAAACCAAAATAAATAACATGAAAATGATCTCTTTTTTGTATGAAACTGCTAATAACTTCTGTATCACCACTATTACTAGTAGTTTAGCTCACTATATTTATGAAACAAACATTAAAACTATCAATTTACCAAATAACTGACTTCCTATTATAAAAAGACGTGTAATCATTAAACTACAGCTTCTATCTACCGCAGCAACCAACGTGAACATTCTCGGAAACTAATAAATAAAAGAAATACCATTTCTGAGGTTTATCCTGTTATACTCGTCATGTTTTATAAGATTCACCTTTAACTGAATATTTGTGTTCTTACCAGACAGGCCAGTACATGAGACACTAGAGCTGTAAGTGTTGTTACTAGACAGGCCAGTACATGAGACACCAGAGCTGTAAGTGTTGTTACCAGACAGGCCAGTACATGAGACACTAGAGCTGTGAGTGTTGT
>CABFVX010010265.1:0-14762 GCA_902151425.1 Timema shepardi | reverse complement strand
GTGAAGGAAGGGTTTGGTAACCAGATAAATCTGTTCCGGGACCGAGGATTGAACCCCGGCCGCCAGCACAGAAGTCTGACACCTTATCCCTAGACCGCCAGGTCACCTTTTTCCTAAATTATTTTACATCCTACCTCCAAGCAAACACAGGTGTATTTCTTTTAAATTCAACTTTCCCAATCCCTAACACATTAGTGTAATTAATACATAATCTTAAACCGAATGGGTGGTAAGAAGTGGTTCTAAAAATTAATTTGAGCTACCTACATTATATTATTAGATGTAACACGTTGCGTAAACATTTGAGGCCTCATGTTTATTAACCCTTGTAATATTCTTTCTGTGCTACGTTGTCCCTTAATTGGTCTTACCCACACCACGATGTCTCTAAGAAATCACCGACGCGTGTTCTGTCGAGACAATGCTCATGTCAGTCATGTGCTAACTGTGGGAACTTTGTAGGTTAGAATCCTCCATTCAACAGGAGTAATATGGCGCTCTATTAACAGCTGATGGTCTGGAGGTTTCGTGTGAGCGTGGTAAAATGTATCGTCTATAGCAACCCCTCTGCGTACAAACTGAATTGCTAGTGAAAGGCGGTGCAAAAAAAATAAAATATCTAGCCTATAAATTCTTCCGCCCCCTCTAAAACTTAACAATACCCTACCTCCTTTCTTTTGATTTTTATCTCCTCCTTACCTTTCTTGATTTTCATATCTAGAATATTGGCTTACCTTAGTCATTCAGACCTTTTAGAGTGGGTTATTCAATTTTACCTGGACTCAACACGCTTTAATTAATTCCATTAAGAATTAATTCAAAAATTTAATATTTCCTATTTCACTAAAATCTGTAGCAATCTAAGCTCTGTTAACTATGTATTTTATCTTGACTTTTACACAGGAAACTAGGAGGAAAAGAATGTTGGTAGCCTACACAGATTTAGAGCTATAAATCCATTTTTCTAGGACTTAGCTGCTCGCTGATTGGCCGGGAGGGAAAATCAATTGAGGAAAAGCTAAACCCTTACAGATGGCGATTGTATGAGAAAGAGGACTCTTTCGATGCCTCTGGGTGAGGGTGGATGTATCTGTTTTGTGCTAGCTGGGATACAAACTGGGTTCTCTAAGCCCACAGGTGCATCCCATCCTGGTGACGTAGTGACGATCCGGACGGTAGCAAGTGGTGTCTGAAGAGTTACAGGTTACCGGCATCGTCCCTGTCGTTATTTTCTGTGGAACTCATTCATATCGTAGCTGAAGCCTAGATCAGTACACTATGGAGTAGTGTTGTCCTGTTGTAGGCCTACTAACTTTCACACGGTCCAATAAATACCATCTAACTGTACTCAATGTTTGTGTTGTGTTTGTGACCGTCTCTCCGTAACCATACTGACTTACGACGTAAAGGGGGAAATGGTTGCAGTTCTTACATTACAAAGATGACGTCAAACTTAGAAAACCTTTTGTAAAATATAGTTTTTAAAATTAAACAATATCCTCGAGTAATGCTATTTGATCTTACCAATATTAATACCACCAATATCACGAAACACTAATATATTATTATAGATACATATTTAAATTATATATTGCCTTGACAATCAAATATTTCAATACATTATTTTATAAGGTGTTGCATTAAGCTATATTAAGTTGTATCTATCAAAATTGAAGCTTTACTATTTCTATGAAAATATAACTATAGAACACGTTATTCTTAACCAGTCACTACCCGCATAGTCTAACGCGTCACTCTTGTGTTGGGCTGTAATTGCGATGACGAAAATATCGGGGCTCGTACCCTGGTCGGGTGAGGTTATAATATGTCGTATTACGCATTCACACATATATTGTATATATTGTACAATTTTTATCCTAAACAAAGTATTTTAGTATGCATATAAATATATATATATATATAGCCTATATATAAATATATATAGCCTATATATAAATATATATAGCCTATATATAAATATATATAGCCTATATATAAATATATATAGCCTATATATACATATATATAGCCTATATATACATATATATAGCCTGTATATACATATATAGCATATATATATATACAAAGGCTACATTCAGGTGGATTTGTCTGCGTGGTTTTATCCACATGGAAATTGGCAGCTGGTCGGTGGTCGCTGAATTTGTGCGGATTCGATGAAGCGTGCGACTGAGAGCTAAATTCAAATATGAAAGTAGAATAAGCATGAGGTTTTTGTCTTGTTTACAAACGATTAAAACATTTAAAAAGAGACAAAATTGGGTAGGTACATCCGATATTGATGGACAGGATCAGGCATGGCCACTTGGTTAACCTGTACTACAAGTTGAAAGAACTTCCAACAATTCTTGCGATCCCGTTTTTTCCTTAAAATTTCCACACTCTATGTAACCATAAGGCAGGCTTTCTCTCCATATCTTCCATGAAAAATTCAGTTTTGAACTGCCCCATCATTCACTCCTCTGTCCACGTTCAAGCCACACGGAATCCGCGCTCCAACTGAACGACCTCTAGTTAACGCGCGGGATCTAGTTTCTTGCGGGCGGGTGACGGAGACCGCGCGGACAATCGCACCACTCCGATTCGTGTGATCGAATGTAAGGAGCCCAATACAACTCGATACCACGCGGGTACATTTCCTCGGATCCACTACGTCTGAATTAGGGGTAAAGGTGAAACCTTATTTCCAAGTTTGGACGGAATCAATTTATTTATAATCTTCTAAAATTATTTTACCTTTCTATAACATAATATTTAAAGATATTGTTGTAACCTTATTTTATACTTTAGTTTTAATATTGTTCCAACACATTAATTTGATAAGTAATATAACTTTCTTTGATGTAGCTAAATGCTTTATGTATGTATTTTGAATTAAATTGTTTTTAAAGATGTCAACAACCCTGGTATGGGCAATATTGGCCTGCAATGGCATTTATTCAATTTTGATCGAGAAATATTTAAATTTACTCATCATAATTTAACCCAGAAAGGTTGGGGTGAAAAGGGTGTACACACGCGCGGATAGATCCATTGCAATTATATATTTTCCTTAAAAATAAAATATTTGTATAAAATGTGAAAGGAATGTTACGATTAAAAGGAACAGAACTAGAATTAAATATTTGGGGTAGGGAAACCCCAATTTAAGAAAAACCCTCGTTGACACATATCGATATTGAATATCTCACTTCAGGATCAAAGTCAGACACACAATCCGTTCTAGTATAGCGTGACGACACTACTCCTCGAATGACCAGAAGGACGGTCTAGTATTGATTGATGGAGGGCAGGTTTCCTGTCGGAAACTAGACACAGTTCCGGGAATGTTTTATAACCTCAAAGAAAACCGGAAGTAAAGGTACTAGCACAATGCATTGATTAGGACAAAGGCAGAATAATTTGTGCAGCTGTATCATTGGTTTACTGGATTGCGTTGAGTAAACATATACATACATACATGCATACATACGTAAATATATATACATACCTACATACCTACCTACATACATACATACATACATACATACATACATACATACATACATACATACATACATACATACATACATACATACATACATACATACATACATACATACATACATACATACATACATACATACATACATGCATACATACATACATACATACATACATACATACATATATATACATACATACATACATACGTACATGTATATACATACCTACATATATACATACACACATACATATATAAATACATACATCTACATACATACATATATACAGTATATATACACACATACATACACACATACATGCATACATACATACACACACACACATACATACATACATACATACATACATACATACATACATACATACATACATACATACTGTATATAAATGAACCACTATAAACCAGGGTATTTAGGCTCACTATGACTGAAGTTCACTAAAATAAAAAAAAATTGTTTAAATTATGGGTATACTGCCAAACAAAACAAGATATCCAAAACAATCAATTTTATTGAAATATTTTAACTACATAGAAACAGTCATCTGTGTGCTGCCGCTTGCTATATACTATTTTAAAATATTCTATCTGAATCCTCCTCTAGAGTATTTTCTTTTCTCACACTCAATTCTTCATTGCCCAGACATTAAAAAAAAACTTATATCGGTCTTGAGAGCGTCCAACACTCCTTTCATTGTAGATACCCTCTCTTCCCTCCCGTACTCGCCATCTTCACCTTCGTTTTCTTCCGTGGTGGAACCTCCTTAAGTCTTGTTTATTATGTAGCATATTGGACCCAACATATGATGAAAAGTAAGCCACGTTTATGTTTACCAACTGTTTGGGCTAACATTCTGGGTCCTTCTCCAGTTCTTAATCAGTCAACGCATTTCTGTCCATGGAGAACGACGCATCAACAATTTGGGATTGACTGTCCCTTACAAACAACATTTACAACAAGTTGTGAATGCGTTTATATTGTAAAACAACTTGTTGAGATCGTGTTGGCCAACATGTTGTGTGTAAGATCAATGCGGCTGATAGCCAGAGCGACAAAAACAGTTATTTGTAGATGTTGTTGAAATATCCCTTCACATCTTGTCGGCAATAAATTTGCCATTTATAATATTGATTGAAACGTTCTGCTTTGATTCCTAGGCTCGGGTAGTATGAAATATCATTTTTTTTACAATTTCTTTGAAAAATAAAACTATGTAAAACCTTTTTCAGTTAACTATTCATAGCCCTCTTCGGTGACCGCACGATCTAATGCGTCACTCTCCACGAAAATGAGGGTGTACTTACTTCCTCTCAAATTCCACCCTAATCATTCCTGCTTCTCCAACGTAATTAATATAACCTATAGCCCAAACGGCTACTAAGACGCGATTGTAAAATAAATATAAAATAAATGAAAGTTTGTATTTTATAAAATATATTATATAATCTCTGACGCGGGTACATTTTCTCTAAACTATATTTTTACTATACCTAATCAACTAGTGTAAAATGTGCGAATTAAAGGTAAGACGCGGCTCACAAAAAATATACAATACTCAGTAAACCCGACAGGGATTCAAACCTCTATCTCCCTGAAACCGGTAATCTACTCTATTTAGAGTGTGACGCCTTATACTTTGCTACCAAGGCTCAGAGTAATGACTTTGTTGGTACCTACATGCCTTGCATCAATTTAATTTGAAGGGTACAAGGTAAAAGGGGGGAGAGTCCAATTTTAACTCAAATTGAGCTAGTGCTGCCAACTGTTAGACAATCATGAGACCTTTCTAAAGCACTTGAAATTATGGTTAAAAAAGGTATCTGTCATATTTAAATTAATTTAAAGAATGTATTTTCTGGGATCTTTATGAGGTTTGAGATATAAAAGTGGTTGTCCTGGAAAATGTGTGTAATGTGACTTTCCACATTTCCCCCCTGTACCCTTCAATTTTACTAATGCATAATTGTGTGTTCGTGCCCAATCTGTACGATTCTAACGGAAACTTCTTAGAGCACGCAACGGTTCAATTTTAGAATTTTTAATCCTATGTGGAGGCCGGAAATATAAAATATTCCATACCCGCGCTTTTACCCATATCCTTCTTGAGCTTGATTGCTCACATGACTCAGCCAACCAACAACCAATCAGATGACTTCCCACAATGGTAGGGCTAAAGGGCTGCACTCTAACAACCTACACGTAAATTAACAAAGGAATAAAATCATGAGAACTTTGATCAAGTTGTGATGGTTGTGACGTTTTATTAGTATTTTTTTTTAACCAAAAATGATAAAATATTGTTTGGTAACTTAAAATTCCCACAGTATGATTCAAATTCAATGGAAACTAAATAATAATTGGGGGGAGGAGGAAGTTGATGGAATTAGGGCGTTTCTCAGGTATTTACTATTTGAGTAAAACAAACTTGAAAGTTTACCCATAGGCTATATATTTTTATTGGGATTTTTTTATAACGTTTCTTTCAATTTGAAATCAATTTTCAAACATTTATTTACTTAGTTGGTGTAAATAAATATAATAGAATTATTATTTATTATTAATTAACGCTAAAATTACTTTAAAACACGTTTTCAAAAAAACAAATTTAAAATTTTCAACATCAATCTACTGAAATTCTATCGTTATAAATGAGTCTATATAGTGAAACGTAATAAGCAAACCAATAGGAGTAACCATAGTTTTTTTTATTGTCCCGACAATATTTTTTTATGACAAGTGGAAGCTAGAGAAGTTGGAAATAGCTTTGGGACAGTTTTTTTAAGAGACTTTTAAAGATAAACTTGTATGTGGTGAATTAAGACTAAGCAATCCTTGCCTAAGGCCCACGAGATTGCAAAAATAAGCCCAGTGACTCCAGTCGAGAAGAAAAAGCGTCTTTAACAGTCATAAGGTACAGACAAATGTGCGATTTAAACTCTTCATGTACATTTTTTACGTTTATTTTTTATCTGAGCTTTTTACTACCGGTTTGGGTTATGTGTTTAAGTGCTAATTACGCTAATTTTTTTAGGGGAAACACTTTTGAAAAAAAAAAGAACACCCTCAGTACACCAGACCGAGATTCGAACCTCGATCTCTCCATCATCGGCATTCCAGTCTATTGCGAAAGTAGCGCCTTAAATCATGCGGCCACCGAAGTGGGTCATGAATTTATTAGTCAGAAAGTGCATAGATTTACACCTTAATATTATAAAGTAAAAAGAGATTTGAAAAAACCAATCAGAATTAATGAATCTAAGATTTCTTTGGTACAAAGTAAAGGCTACCAAACTACCCCGTATACGAACAAAATATAAAATATTATATCAGAGCCAATTAGGTGATAGGGAAATGCATAGAATATTTAAATTTGCATTTTAAGCCGGTGATGTCATAATATATTTACTGTGATTTAATAATAAAGAATAGCATTAAAGTAGCCTGATACATTTTAACCTTATCTAAAATGCAGGCCTAATTGCTGCTGAACTTTCATTTCTAGACTTACTGCTCGATTTCCCACATTTTTATATTCAATTTTCGTCTTGTGAAATCCCGCATAGGTTTTCACTTGGTCTAAGGCGTCAGTCTTGACATATATTGTATTGTGGGTGATGAGGAGCTCGAGGCTCGAATCCCGGCCGTGGTATGATATCACTTAGAGATTTTTACTAATATCTTACTGTTCCCTCTACTGGTGAATGCGAGTAGATTGGTTTTAAACTTTACCTTTTGAACCCTGTTTTTTTGATAACCCGTCAAACCATACAGCTTGAGACTGACGATTTAATTCGCGTAACCACCGGTTCGTATGAAGCACCTTTGTACTTTAGTTATTTTAATAACTGTTGATTTTTGACCTTTGTGGACTTAGGATTAAGTGCTCGCCTCAGTACCCGAAGTTCATGGGTTCAAACCCAACTGAGTCCGACGGATTTATCTTGAGCGATAAAATTCCATTGAACAACTTTCTTTGGAGGGGAATTAAAGTCATCTGTCACGTGGCGGCTGTGTCGATTATGTCATGTAAAATAACCTTGGAAGATATGTGAAAATACCTTTCCCGGCAAAATTGATGGGCCCTTTCGCTCTCGCTCATTGAAATTCTCGTGTGCTGATATAATCAATCGGTTCAGAAAGTGCACGTTAAATACCTCAAATAAATAAAATGGGTAGTAACCTACTTCAATGGCCCAATGGTTTAAGGCGTCACTCTTATTTTAGAGTGGCCTGCTGAAGATGGGGAGATCGGGGGTTTCTAAACCCAGTCGGATCTACTGAGAGTATTTTTTTCTAAATAGTTTTTCACTCTACTTTCACGCGAATGCGAGTAGACTACCTTCAAAGTGTCAAATAAAGTGCCCTATTCGTATATTTGTTTAGTACTTAGTTGGGCTCCTTAATCCTATTGGAATATTTCCTTCTTATGATTTGATTTTAATGTTACGAACCATTTTTGGGAAGTCCATGAACATCCATTAACTTATATGCCACCAAGATGGGTGCACCAAGGATAAGTAAGACGTAGTGATAAAATAATAATAGGCTGAATATTGAAACAAACAACTCGTTTGAACCCATAAGGATGTCCCGCAATGTAACCAATTCAGATGGTTCTGTGATCGTTATGCTCCTGTGTATGATATTAATCAATTCCCCGGAATGTGTTTGTAGCTAATGCCCATACCGGAATGTATGTTCTAATGCATCCAGAATATAAGCGTGAGAACAAATTAAATCATGTACCGACATTACTTAACTATGATTTTAACCGTGCCTTAAGATTACGGGTTGTTACATTTCTTGAGGTAAAACTAAAAGATAAAATTATTAGTAAATACAGAAAATTATAGTAATACTACAAGGCTTTCTAGTTATGTGAAACTTTCACACTAGCCTACTCAGCCAATAGCAAAACGCAGTCACGACCAAACCCCAATTTATTTTCTATAATCACCAGCGGGCGCTACATGGTTTAAATCAGTTTTTTTACGTATGTGGCATAAAAAATTGTATTAATTTTCTTCACTTTTCACAGTTGCTGCATCATAAGAAATAAACCGATTTGTGTTTCATTTGTTTACGTGTAGTAACACAATATGTGGATATAAGTCGTAATTAACTTTCATATAATTGTTTGGATCATATTTAATTTTTACCTACTAAGGGCCGATATTATGACTCCTGGATAAATATTAATCTGGTAGATAAATATTTCTATCTGGTGAATAAGTTAAAAGTGCGTCTTATCACTGCCAGATAGCATTTATCTGCCAGATAAAATGTATTCATCGATCACATTTCCATCTGGAGATTTAAGTACCTGATAACTTTTATCTGGAAGTTAAAATGGTTATTGCCATAGTGATGCGTGGTTTTTAATGAATTTTCGCATATCAGAATCTGTTTTTAGGTTAAAATCTTGGTTCACGTGTTTAGTAAGCTCAGGCCCGGGTTCTAACTATATAACGTTAGAACATTTAATTCGTTTTATATAAACTGACAAGCTATTTGTAGAGTTATATTTATGTAAGAACAAATTATCAAAATGTGAGTACAATAAATGAAATTTTGTAAACGTTGTACCCAACTATTGCCCACATTTTGGCAGACACCAAAATTAGTACTTGCAAGACATCTTAGCTTCTGCGCCCACGTGACGCCATCTGTTTACTCGCACTCGTTTATCCGCAATTATGTAACAAATATTGAGCGTTCTCACTTCTCATCACTCGCTAGGTTGTAGCGCTATCAACAGGGCTTTTACGCATGCGCGCACCAGTAAAAACGGTACCAACCTTGCGTGTTCTGAATAAAAATATATTTTTCCTACAGATAGCTAGCTGTTAGATAACGTTAAACGTCCAACTGCAATATTTATTCGGTGTCATAAGACCGGCCCTAAGTAAAGTATTTAGGCACAGCTATCATCACAATTCACGTGTTTTATGATATTTGTAGGGACCGCGGCTTACAAAACACAAAAAAATTGCGTTATACATAGGTAAAACGTATAATTTCACATAAAATGCTTACAGATACACACTAATCTTTATTTAATTGAAATCTTTATTAAATTTATAAAAATCATTTCCATTTGATCAAAATCATAGTCATAGTCAATACGAAATGTCCAACATTATGAAATAATATTAAAGCTACAGTTTTCTTCTTTTGACCGATTTTCATAGCAAATTGTGTGAGCGATATGATGCCCAAATCGTACTAACTCCACAACTCTACGATTTTAGCATGATATGCCTTCTTCTTTTGTATCACCGACCTATGTTCACGCGCATTGATATTGATATTGATGCGAGTTTCCACTTGAATCTCCTTAAGGACCTCAAACACTAGCCATATGAAAGGATGTGTAATATAAAATTGGGAGTTGTAATGTGAGTGGAACGACTCAGGCCCATTAGTAGTTCGTGGGTCATTTGTTTGCCTCGATGCCCACATAGCTGGAGGGAAATCTGCGTCTTCAGAAATATAATTGTTAAAAACGTAATCGGCAAATTTTAAAAACTCAGAGTTTGGAGCATCACTAACAAGGTCCACGAATATGTCCTCGACATATGTAGGATTCACGTAGGATAGTCCAAAAAATTATCTTAACCAGTACCCCGATTCGCTTGATTTAGAATACTCAGTCTTCCTATTAAAAAAAACCCCAACGGCAAGTGATTTCCATTTATGTAGCCAAGCACTATATACATATGATAGAACCACTTGGTAACGTACTTGAAAGTTCCATCGGCAAATAATAGAACATCTGGATCACAGAGAATTTCGAGAATTGTAATACAAGTCTTCTCATGTACGAAAACGAACCTTTCTTGCCTTCCCGATGTTAGTGATTGTTGTTTCTCACTTACCATTGCAATGGCTTCATTGAGGTTTTTAGGCAATTTCTCCATAAGCGAAGTCTCTTACGATAAATTACTTGACGTAAGTTGTCAATGTGCTGATGTTTAGCGTCACAGTCGGTCACAGTCACACTTTTTCGTATGATTTTGTTATGCCTTGTAGTAATCCTCCAACGATTTTATTTTAACTGATGAACGGATCTGAAAGAATAAACAAAAGACACAAATAATAATAAATAATAGTTATAGAATAATAAATAATACAGACTATTATTATTAGGACCACGTTTTACTACCCGTTCAGGTTATACGCACTTACGCTAATGTGTAATGGTAGGGTGATTGTGAGATGAAATGGAAGACCTACAGCTTAACGTGGAATCCGAACCATGGTGGAGGCCTGGTATTCCACACATTCACAAATTGTGATTAATACACGTCTTGTTAGAGGTGAAGGAAGGGTTTGGTAATCAGATAAATCTGTGCCGGGACCGAGGATTGAACACCTTACCCCTAGACCGCCAGCTCACCAATAATATAGATATTATGTTGTTGTTACAGGCAGTATTGTTACTGAATATTGGTTGTTACATAAATACCACACTTTTGGTTACTTATAACACATATCTACACTATTTCATCGGATTTTAGAACCCATATTTTACTGAATCTGTATTTGTCAACAATTATTGCTGTAGAGCGTTTGGTTGAAACAATCTTGATCGACGACATCGTAGGGACTGGTTAATCATTCAAAGGCAAATATCTATTTGTAAAACAACAGGCAAAGAGACAGGTGCGATGAATTGATGTATGTGGACCTCTTCAAGACATCATGATGTGCGGTGCGTCGTTTTGAAATACCCACCTCCTAAACAAAAGGATGCGATGAACTGAACTACGTTGAAATTTTGACCGGTAAAGTAGGTAAATATTGTCTATTGAATCTAAAATAATAGCGATAGATCATTGCTCTGTAAACATTGCCTCTAAGAGGTTGAAAGAATGAGAACATCAACTTTTTGAGAGATTTATTTATTTATTACTCTATGACATTAAAGAATTATTGCGTTAACATTCAAGTTTAGTATCTATTTACCATTAAAGCCCATATAATGGTATTAATATATTTGCCAATATCTCAGAAACTAATGGTTTTATAAAAATATATTTCATATAAAAGTGTTTATTTTTAATAGTACTACAATTTTTCAATAAGTTATTTAGTATCTCAAATAGTGGCAGATATATGAAAATTTCCACTTGTGGAAAATACCCTAAAAGTCATTTTCTTAGGAAAAGGAAAATAGCCATTTTATTTATAATCCTAATCAACGCCTGGATACGAATTTTAATCAAAATCGTTAGAGCCGATTTTGATAAAATCGATTTTTTTCCTCTTTTTGCTTTTTATTAATCTACTTTTAATTAAAGGCTTAAATGGACACAGACAGACGGCATTGAAAAAACACACTTTTAGTGGTTCGGGGGGTCATGAGACATCAACATCCATCAACATTTTGGGCAAAAAAATTTTACTGTCACAATACTTTACCTTTAGTGTTCGAAAAGTTGGAATATATATCTATATATTTGTGTATGGCTTGAAATTTATTGGTTTTATAAAAATTTGTTGCAAATTAAAGATTTGTTTTATTAATAACCCTACAAATTGGAATATACTTAAGTCTGAGACTTTAATAAATGAGTACTCTTAAATTTTTGATAAACTGAATTATGAACGATATTTTATTTTGCTTTGCCTTCCCTTCTTTTTAACGGATAATTCTTTAAACAATTTTTCAAAATCTATTCGAGAGTTTTTAAAATGTAGCAGTTTGGATTTGGCAGCGCTGTGGTGTGAATTATTGTCAGAAAGACTTTGCAAATACTCGCTAGCAAATAACCTAACTTTATCATTACATAAATGCAGTGTTTCACTATGTCTGCCTCTGTCATATAAGAGAAAACCATTCTGTTAGTATATTAAAGTGCTCATACTTTAAAAAAATTGTATCTCAGGAATCTTAAATAATTCCTAAAGGAAATTTCCATAATCCGACATAATATATGACGATTTAATAAGTATCGAGTATTACAAAGGGGGGATGCTTTTTATATTTATAAACATATTAATATTGTATTTGATACGTTTATAATTTACAACATCCCGATAACACTACAAATTAATATTGTTTTAATTTCGCTCGTGTATTACGTGAAATTACTTGTTATTAGAATTCACTGATGAAAAAAGGTTGTAGGCCAAACACAAAACTTAAAGTACAAGAATTTTTGCAGTACAACATATATTTATTTAACGAGTTTGGAGAATTACTGCAACAAATAAAAAGATTCGCCATTGGCTTCTGAACTCATATTTTAACTAAAAATATATTATAACGATTAAATAATAATCAAACATCCATCCACAAGACTTTAATTTAAAAAAACTTTACTCCCGTCTTACACAATTGCTAATTGTCACTTATTGAACAAATGTGTACTAATTTAAAATCCTGTTATAAACTTTAGTGTTTATACATTAAATTATAACATTTATGGACACGTGTGTAATAATTTGACAAATACGAAAATGGGTTGCTGGGAAATTAGCGTAACCCTGGTAACACCCACATTTTATCAAACTCCTCAGTTAATGATATAATTATAATAGATTATTATAAATTAATGGTATATTTAAATTAATTATGAGTGAGAATATCAGAAACTAAAGTGCCTAACTAAACATCCAGCAACTCTCTTAAGAACAAACCTGTTGACTAGTAGGCTAGGAGGCCCACACAAAATCTAGATTATAATGGAATCATGCTAAGAAGGTAGTTGTAGAATATGCACATATACAAAACATGTCAATTATCATAAGAAAGGCCATATCTGACAGCTAGAAGAGATTCTAGATCTACTCTCGATTATTCAAACGTCAAGTTAAGTGGGCTTAAACTGTAACTTTTGTTAGATAATAATCAATACTTAAAAAATAAAACAAATAATATAAAACATGTATGTTTTTTCTAAAAGTCCCTTCCTATGAAAATTGGACTGTATAGTTTGTGTGTGTATGTGTGTGTGTGTGTGTGTGTGTGTGTGTGTGTGTGTGTGAGAGAGAGAGATAGAGAGAGAGAGTGTGTATGTGTGGGCATGCGGGTGCGCGCACGCGCGCTTTTTCAATACTTACATATAGTAACTGTAATATTTTAATTATTTTAAAGGCAGGACATATTAGTTAACGCATGAATATACCAAAATAAAGTAGGATTCTGGAAGGAAGAACCTTTACTATGTTATAGGTATTCAAAAGAGACAGCTGAATATCACATGACTTGACGTATAACTATATTGAAATTGTTTTAGTAGTGTTTGTGACGGTCGTAAAAGTGTAGGCTATTCCTATCTGAATTGGACTGTAGGTTTGGTAAACTTTTTAACCATCGGATACTTACCTATTTACCACAATTGCACTATAAAACTTATCCTACACTACCAACACCTAGGCGACAAGTAATGAGTGGAATATCCTTTTATAATGATAGATATTTTTAAAGTTAAATTTCCCAAAATTTAATTCTTGACAAGTGAAAAAATGGATTAGCCCTCAAATGTTTGCGGAAGAAATGATGCAAAAGCATGCTTGCCTGTCTCGGCCTAAACAACTCTTTTTTTAATACATCTCTTATTCCTATTGTTAATTTTTCAACTTTAAATCAAGATGATTTTGTAGTAGTTTTATTTAGGTTTCCTTAGTTATACATAAATCACTCAACCATACAGATATATTTCAATCTGTAATTTACACTTACTTAGCTGTTTTCATGTCATCCCTAAGCTTTTAGCTTGGTATCGATTACTTTAAGAAGGGCTATTTATTTTATATTTATTTCTTGTCAAAGATCTATATGTGTGTGTGTATTTTATTTTATTTCAACCCCCGAAGAAAGAAGTATTGTCAAAAAATTATATCTTGAGGTATTGATAAATCTCGACGTTTTATGACCCCCGAAACAAAAAATGTGGTGTTCGCGGTGCCGTCTGTCTGTGTGTCCGTATCTTGACCTAGAGCTGAAATAATTTTTATATCAAGATAAAACTTGGTAGCTAGTGTTTTCCTAAGCTTTCGCTGGGGAGATTTTGGAACTAGATATCAAACACTAAACTTAATGGTAGTTAACTGAGGAGAAAAAGAAAAATAATCGATTTTCTCAAACTCGTCTTTAACATTATTATTATTAGCACCACGTCTTACTACCCGTTTCGGATTATACGCACTTACGCTAATGTGTAATGGTAGGGTGATTGTGAGATGAAATGAAGGACCTACAGTTTAACGTTGAATCCAAACCACGGTGGA
>CABFVX010010264.1:0-14766 GCA_902151425.1 Timema shepardi | reverse complement strand
TAGAGTTAATATGTTATTTACGTTACATGTGTGGAATATAATAATTAATCATTAATAAATTTATAATTGGCTATAAACAGTAATGCTGATTCTGGAAAAGTGGAGACTTGCTTTATGTTACCATGTAAAACCATTCAATGTGGGTAACAGTGCCCAAATAACGTTTAAAGTTGTTAAACTTTTAACAGCTAAAAAAAATACTAGCCCTTACGTTAATGAGAGCAAACACAATTAATTATCTTCGTATGTAAATATTAGTTATTGATAGTATCATTATCAGAACAATAAAGTAAAATTAGTTTATTAAATCTAACCATTAGGGCATCGCTAAAAACGTAACCCCTCCCCCATCACTCCTTCCCAACAGTCAAGAAATAATTTAACGACTTAAGGCCTTCTCTAATTTAGGTGTTGGGCGTAGCTAGGCAAACTATCCTACAGTTATGTGTGGAGGCATATCATACCTCGCGGGCTCATTGAATTATAAGTTGCTACCTTTCAATCTCGACGGAGTGTACGTTTTAATAATTATGATTTATTTTGAATTTTGAACTTTTTTCAATGCCAAATCTCTAAATTAATTCTGTACCATTTTGTTCCACAGATAAAATTGTTTGTATCCATAACCGTTTTGAGTAGTTGGCATTTAAATGTGGCCACTCCATGTTAATAATTTTGTATTATTTTGAATTTTTTTCACTGCCAAAGTATATTTTATCTTTCTTTCTGAGTATATTTGCTTATCAATTTTGTTAAATGAAAATATAAATCATTATTTTTTTTTATAATTATATTAAATTACTCGAGTTTACCCACGGCTTCACTCACATTAAGTTGGGTAAATTAACTCATTTCTAGCGAATCATGTCGACCCGGTTTTCTCAAACTCTATGCCCTTGAGCCTTACATGAACATTACAAGTAGTTGTTAAGCCTCACTTTCTTAGAATAAAAATAAAATCTTTACTTTAAAAACTACAAAAATGAGGCATTTATTATTTCATTGATTTCTTTAGTTTCTGATAAGAACTTTCTAGAAGTTTATTAAGAATAGTTAAGTTTTGTAAATTATTCATAGAATATCAAGTTTTTTTTAACATTTTATTAGGAGATGCACATCTTAAGGTTATCACATTGCTACTAAATTTCTCTTTTATAAATTTTGACCAATAAAATAGTTAATTATTGACTATTGAATCGAACATGAGAGAGAGACCATTGCTCTAATAAGGGTGGACCCAGGACGGGGTCATGGGGGCAACGTGCCCCCTTCAAGAAATTAAACCAATGAGAAATAACCAGCTATACTATATAGTTGAGTTAAGAATCTATGGTTCGAAATCAGAATAATACCATATATTTTGTCTAATTGATTGAATAGCTAAAAAAACTATTTATATAATAACTGTTAAAATGTTTAAACTTATTTCCCTCTTAATAATCACTATTTGTTAATGTTCTTGTTATTTGATTCCAAAACATTTCAATACTAATCGCAAATTTCGATATATACCCTTCAATAGAGGATTATTTTCAAGTTTAGCGTTACCCTGAAAAATGACTTACGACTTTAATCTCATATTTTGAAGTATTTTTATATCAAAATTTCTTGAAATGCCTCCCACCTCCCTTCCCCAACCCGATCCCGATGGGAGCACCCACGTCCCTCCCCCCCCTCACGATAATTCTGGATCCACCCCTGTGCTGTACAAACATTTCCCCTAAGAGGTTAAGGGAAAAATAGCATCAACTTCTTGAAAGACTTATTTATTTGTTTAATCTATGGCATTGGAGAATTATTGTGTTAAACTTAAGTAGTATCTTTTCACAACTAAATATCACAAACTTGTATTAATATATTTGCCAATATCTCAGAAACTGTTGGTTTTATAAAAATATATTTAATATAAAAAATAGTTTTAATAGTATTACAATTTTGCAACTATAAGTTATTTAGTATCTAAAATATTTGTAGAGGTACGGAAATATTTGGCTTCTGTAAAATACCAGACAAGCTATTTTCATGGGAAATTGAAAATATCTAGTTTATTGATAATCTTAATCAACGCCTAGATACGAATTTTAATCAAAATTGTTAGAGCAGATTTTGGGAAATGAGATCATTTTTCTTTTAGCTTTTTATCAAACTACTCTTAATTTTCAGGTTAAAAAGACACACTGACAGACGGAATTGCAAAGACCACTTTTTAGGGAGACTGGGTTGAGGGAGGGGGAGGTCATGAGACGTTTATATCCATAAATAATTTTTTATGGTTGCAATACTTTTACCTCACTTACCTTACTTTTACCTTTAGTGTTCGAAAAGATAATATATATATATATATATATATAGCTTGAACGTTATTGATTTTATATAAATATGTTTCGAATAAAATATTTGTATTATAAATATATCTACGTATTTGCAATGATAAGTAATTTCATATCTCAAATATTTTGGGAGATATGATTTTTTTTAAATGAGAATTTATGCATCAGACCGTAGCGATTAAAATAAGTTTGCCAAAATATTTAGATTAGCAATTTTGTTTGCAATATTTATAAATATTTTAAAATTAAATTAAGTCAAAATCGTTATAGCAGATATTGAGAATATCGACTTTTTCTTTTTTTTGCCCTTCGGTAAACTACCATTAATTTTTGGGTTAGATATCCAATTACAAAAAAAAAACCTCAGGGCAACCCTATGAAAACCCTATATATAAAACTTTAGCCTGATCGGTAAAACAGTTTAGGTTCTATTCGGAGGTACAGACAGACAAACAGTCGGACGGAAATTCAAAAACAACTTTTTCAGCTTCAAGGGGTCATGAAACGTCGATATTCATCAAAATCTCAAGCTCGATTTATTTGACGATCACAATACTTTCTCTACCTGCGGGGTGGGGAGAAAGTAAAAATACCGGGAAAGCGTTGTACCGTTGCCGTATGATGCAATAAAATTAATACTACTAAGGGTTATAGTGCTATACACCATGACTTCCCTAAAGATGCTGATGTCAGACGAAGTTGAATTCCCTTCTGAACGGGATCGAAAATTGAGTCTGGATTCGTTTTTTATTAGCTCAGAATATTTCCCCCTGATGATTATTAACAAGACCTTCAGGCTTAAATGCTATACTTTCATAGGAAAAGCAAATTAAAATAACCTGCTGTACCCTCCTTAATTTGTGGGGTCTCCGAAAATGTTATCCAAGGGGAAAATATTATCCGTGAATCTACAATGCATGATGGATATATTTTTAAGTTATCCCTGTCACTTTAAAACATACTTTAAAAACATTATTTCTCAAATGTAATAAAACACGTGGCTGTATTACACACATAAATATGTTTTGTACAAAAATGTTCACTTAAATTAAGTGTTAACTACTCAATATAAATTTAATATCCCACTCGTAAGTAGGAATATTCATAATCTAATTTGGAGTGTAGTAAAAATATTGAATTTATATTAATGTTCAAGTGAATGTGTCAAACTAAATATTTAAAGGGTAGTATTAGATTCTGCTATATTTATGTTACATAAGTATAGTAGTAATTATAGAGAATTACAATAATAATACCCCCAATAAGTGTACCCCTCCCAAAGTTGGTATTACCATGATTATGTGTCCCCCAAAGTTGCTGATAATATGTGCACACCTCAAAGTTGGAAGTAATATGNCTACCCCCCCCCCCCTAGTAGGCAAAAATTATAATAAAATTAAAAATTAAAATGTTAATTATAATAAAATTAAAAATTAAAATATTACTTATAATAAAATTAAAAATTAAAATATTACTTATAATAAAATTAAAAATTAAAATATATATATAAAAAAAATTGTATGTATACTTTTTCTTCTTTATTTTCTAATATTCATCTCTGATCACAAAATGGCTGTTATAATAGCTGGACCTGGCCCATCTTTTACCTATATCTTTTAATTGAGGGAATTAATTTCCTAGACTGGGGAAACATTTAAGGCTTATTGGAATGTTGCTATTGTTAATTCGCATTTAAATATATTATTAACACAACTCGCGAATTAAAAGGTTAAGTAGTCAATTTAACGGAAATACTCTATCACACTCTCTCTCACATATACACTATCATTCTCACTCTCACATTTTCTCTGATAGGCCCATTTCCAGGGAATGAAATTATCCAAAAAAACGGCTGAACCAATTTTGACAAACGGTCACTCACTTTAAACACTAATAATTCAAGATGTGGGCAAAATAGAATCTTCCAAAGAAAACCCAATTTTCTTATAAAATATCTATTATTTCTTCTGTGCACACAGTGTCCCATATGTACAATCATTATTCGCTTACATCACCATGAATACCCTGAATTTTCTATGATTTATATTGGTAAGTAATATGTTTCTCTTTGGTCAAAATAACAACTATATTCTTACCTTAGAGGCAAGGTGCAACAAACAAATAAAGAGCTGGGAGAGGGGTCAGTTTACCTCCTCGGATGTCCTTTTGTAAGTTGAAACACTCAACTCAAGTCTTCCTTTTTACTAGGGGAACGTCAGCACCAAGAAACTAGGGGTTAGCAATTCGAAGCTCATGGCCTAATTAGGCCTTTGAAGTCAATGGGCTCATGCTCTCCTTGCTTATGAACACTTCAAATTTTACTTGTTCACCAGAAGTGTTCAAGGTAGTTCTCGAAAGGCACTTGTAAATGTCTGTGTTTTAACACCTCTTAGGCGGCTTTCTTGAAACTCCTCATACATAGAGAACTTACCACGACACTATCAATGGCTAACTTAGTTTGTATGTAACTTATCGTACATTCAATAAAATATTGTTTGCACTTGCACTGTCCGAGACAATCTTTACTTCGCCGCTAGCTTCCCTCCGGCCTCTGTAGCAGCCATTGGCTTCACGGAGGTCCACTCTCTCGCGTGTTTGTTGCCCTGAGAGGTCATCAATCATCCTGTAAACGCTCCCGCATTTTGTATTTTTACGTTTCATGAAGAGTTAAAAAAAGACCAACGACAGTCCTATAAAACCCTTTGTATTTTTTGCACAGCGGGCTTATTGCTTATTTATAGATATACAGTATTAGCGTATTAGTTGAAATAAATCGTAAGAATGCTTTACTAAATGCCTTACTAATTACTAGGAGGGAAATTAGTATATATTTTCTAAACAAGGGACTTATTGTGTGAACATAATCCATGTTTTAACAATATCACCGTAATAAAAGTAGTTAAACTGTTTGAAAAAAACTACTAATTTTAAATAATAATAATAATAATAATAATAATAGTAACAATAACAATAGAGTTAAGGATCTAGTCAAGACCATATGTTATGTCTATATACATGGCCATTATAATATTCACTGGCTAAACTTATTTCATACGACACTATTATATACATTAATTAATAATACAATATATAAAAAATATGTTCATCTAGAGTTAACATTGCGTTAGTCCAGTAACTCTAAACGAAAATTGGGCACCACTTCAGACAAATTTGAAAGAGGGGGTGGGGGGAGTTAAATATTGGTTTCTACTTTTACTTTGCCTTTCTAAATAATTTGTCAAAAAAACCCACCATTCGACTGTACGCATACAGTTTTACCGCGCGTGAACGGTGCTGAGAATGTTATTTTTAAAAAAAACGCTAATATCTTTGTTACTATTAACTTTATGACAATGAGTTATACTAACAAAGAAATAATATCGGAAATATATTTACAAAATAGGTGGTATATTGTTTTGTGAACTACTGATCTATTGTTTTTGTTTGTATAATAAAGATTATAGGTTTGTTGGGGTAGAGCTGTATGTAGGATAGTGTCAATGTTTTTAGAAATATTGTAACTATCTTGCATCAGTTGTGCAATCTATATTCAGATGAAACAACTAACAGTACTTTTTACTTTCCGAAGATACACGAAGGTTTTAAATTTACATTTTAGGCCAAACGAATTTAGGCCAAATGACTTTATTGAAATTAATTTTTAGGCCAGTTTACTTTTAGGCCGAATGACGTTTGGTTTCATTTTTAGGCCAACTGCCGCGTCCTCGATTATAACATACGGCCATCAATATAAGACCGACACCTATCAAAGTAAACGGAGTGTACAATTGGTATAGACCATTTTTGTGAGGTCAAAAAATTTCAAACATCAATAAATCAAACTATTCACTTAATATTTGAAACTCAAAAGGGAATTTACATAATACAAGATATGAATGTATGGACCTTAATGTGTTCAACCATTAGAGATATAACATTAAACTAAACGCATCTACTTGAACATGATTTTATTTAATAGGTTCCTAAAGGCTTAAAAACTGTAAAAAAATAGTACGGACCTTAATTCACGTCCAATTACATCCCATCTTATATCCTTTAAAGCTACTGTCTCACGTTATAACCTTAGAATGAACCGTGTTTAGTGGCGAAGATAATTGAAAGGTTAAACCACTTGACTGAAGGCTCATTGGGGTCCGTCCAAGCCAAGCATGAACCATGACGTAATTATTAAACCTGCAGATAGAGGAAGAGGTTTAACACGACAGTGAAATGTTAACCATAAACACGCTTCTGGTGCTAGCTAATGGTCGCTATTGTATCTCAGACAATTCGCTAGGAACAACCTGATGCCGTGGGAAAGAACACTAATACGCGATACCTCAATTTGCTACCCAGCAATCTCTGCGCCATCTTACCTATTGACAAGAATACAATATGGTCAGTCTTGTCTTGTCTGGTTTGGTCTATTTAATTAATTAGAATATCAATAGATCTAAATTTAACATGGTGATAAAATCAAAAGAAAAATAACCTAAAGTAGATTCAAATTTTGAAGAATATATTTTGGCTTTGGCTGGCAGAAATGATATAATAGCGTCATTTTTTTTATTCTTCCTTAAATCAGATAACGGGCTATAGGTGGTCATTTCTAGTCTATGAAAAAAATACAATTGCGTAGCTTTTGGTATGGTTCGAATTTTAATTAATTTTTTGGATACATAATCAACACAGATATTGATTAAACTAGACGCCGTTTCTCAATTCAAAATGAAAAGATATTTCAACAAACAAAAATATATTATTAAAATTTTTTATTCATTTTAAATGCATTTATTAAATTCTCCACATTAGACTTAAAAATGCAAGTAAACTTGTTTCAAATTAATTAATTTGAGAAACGAACAAGTTTCGCCTAGTCGAGTTCATCGTTAACAGCTAAGTTGGGAGTTTGACTCCCATCTGGGTTTGGTGAAATGTTTTTTTTCCTAAATTGTTTCCCAATTCGCCTCCGTGCAAATGCGAATACGTATCCTATAAAATTATACCATCCTCATATCCATACAATTATCATGATAATTTCTGACGTGTATAACATGATTGGGTATTAAGACGCGGTGAAAAAAAAATAGTGGAGAGCTATCCCCTAGAGTTACTTAAAACAAACAATGAATTAAACAGTTGTGACTGGTGAGCATTGTTAGTATTGTTGGTGTTCAATATTCAACAGTTGTGACTGTTAGGCATTGTTAGAATTGTTGGTGTTCAATAATCAATAGCTGTGACTGGTGGGCATTGTTATACTTGTTGGTGTTCAATATTCAACAGTTGTGACTAGTGGGCATTGTTAGTATTGTTGGTGTTTAATATTCAACAGCTGTGACTGGTGGACATTGTTAGTATTGTTGGTGTTCAATATTCAACAGCTGTGACTGGTGGTTATTGTTAGTATTGTTGGTGTTCAATATTCAACAGTTGTGACTGGTAGGCATTGTTAGTATTGTTGGTGTTCCATATTCAACAGTTGTGACTGGTGGTCATTGTTAGTATTGTTGGTGTTCAATATTCAGCAGCTGTGACTGGTGGGCATTGTTAGTATTGTTGGTGTTCCATATTCAACAGTTGTGACTGGTGGTCATTGTTAGTATTGTTGGTGTTCAATATTCAACATCAGTGACTGGTGGACATTGTTAGTATTGTTGGTGTTCAATATTCAGCCGCTGTGACTGGTGGGCATTGTTAGTATTGTTGGTGTTCCATATTCAATAGCTGTGACTGGTGGGCATTGTTAGTATTGTTGGTGTTCAATATTCAACATCAGTGACTGGTGGACATTGTTAGTATTGTTGGTGTTCAATATTCAACAGCTGTGACTGGTGGGCATTGTTAGAATTGTTGGTGTTCAATATTCAAAATCAGTGACTGGTGAGTATTGTTAGTATTGTTGGTGTTCAATAATCAACAGCTGTGACTGGTGGGCATTGTTAGAATTGTTGGTTGTTCAATATTCAATAGCTGTGACTGGTGGGCATTGTTAGAATTGTTGGTGTTCAATATTCAACATCAGTGACTGGTGAGTATTGTTTGTATTGTTGGTGTTCAATATTCAACAGCTGTGACTGGTGGGCATTGTTAGTATTGTTGGTGTTCAATAGCTGCGACCTGTGCGCATTGTTAGTATTGTTGGTGTTCAATATTCAACATCTGTGACTGTGAGCATTGTTAATATTTTTGGTGTTCAATATTCAACAGTTGTGACTAGTGGGCATTGTTTGTATTGTTGGTGTTCAATATTCAACAGCTGTGACTTGTGAGCATTGTTAGTATTGTTGGTGTTCAATATTCAATAGCTGTGACTGATGGGCATTGTTAGAATTGTTTGTGTTCAATATTCAACATCAGTGACTGGTGAGTATTTTTAGTATTGTTGGTGTTCAATATTCAACAGTTGTGAGTGGTGAGCATTGTTAGTATTGTTGGTGTTCAATATTCAACAGTTGTGACTGGTGGTCATTGTTAGTATTGTTGGTGTTCAATATTCAACAGCTGTGACTGGTGGGCTTTGTTAGTATGGTTGGTGTTCCATATTCAATAGCTGTGACTGGTGGGCATTGTTAGTATTGTTGGTGTTCAATATTCAACAGCTGTGACTGGTGCGCTTTGTTAGTATTGTTGGTGTTCAATATTCAACAGCTGTGACTGGTGGGCATTGTTAGTATTGTTGGTGTTCAATATTCAACATCAGTGACTGGTGAGTATTGTTAGTATTGTTGGTGTTCAATATTCAGCAGCTGTGACTGGTGGGCATTGTTAGTTTTGTTGGTGTTCAATATTCAGCAGCCGTGACTGGTGGGCATTGTTAGTATTGTTGGTGTTCAATATTTAACATCAGTGACTGGTGAGTATTGTTAGTATTGTTGGTGTTTCAATATTCAACAGTTGTGACTGGTGGTCATTGTTAGTATTGTTGGTGTTCAATATTCAACATCAGTGACTGGTGAGTATTGTTAGTTTTGTTAGTTTTCAATATTCAGCAGCTGTGACTGGTGGGCATTGTTAGTATTGTTGGTGTTCAATATTCAGCAGCTGTGACTGGTGGGCATTGCTAGTATTGTTGGTGTTCAATATTCAGCAGCTGTGACTGGTGGTCATTGTTAGTATTGTTGGTGTTCAATATTCAACATCAGTGACTGGTGAGTATTGTTAGTATTGTTGGTGTTCATTTCAACAGCTGTGACTGGTGGACATTGTTAGTATTGTTGGTGTTCAATATTCAATAGCTGTGACTGGTGGGCATTGTTAGTATTGTAGGTGTTCAATATTCAACAGCTTTGACTGGTGCACATTGTTAGTATTGTTGGTGTTCAATATTCAACAGTTGTGACTGGTGAGCATTGTTAGTAGTGTTGGTGTTCAATATTCAGCAGCTGTGACTGGTGCGCATTGTTAGTATTGTTGGTGTTCAATATTCAACAGCTGTGACTGGTGGACATTGTTAGAATTGTTGGTGTTCAATATTCAACATCAGTGACTGGTGAGTATTGTTAGTATTGTTAGTATTGTTGGTGTTCAATATTCATCATCAGTGACTGGTGAGTATTGTTAGTATTGTTGGTGTTCAATATTCAGCAGCTGTGACTGGTGGGCATTGTTAGTATTGTTGGTGTTCAATATTCAGCACCTGTGACTGGTGGGCATTGTTAGTATTGTTGGTGTTCAATATTCAACATCAGTGACTTGTGAGTATTGTTAGTATTGTTGGTGTTCAATATTCAACAGCTGTGACTGGTGGGCATTGTTAGTATTGTTGGTGTTCAATATTCAGCAGCTGTGACTGGTGGGCATTGTTAGTATTGTTGGTGTTCAATATTCAATAGCTGTGACTGGTGGGCATTGTTAGTATTGTTGGTGTTCCATATTCAACAGTTGTGACTGGTGGTCATTGTTAGTATTGTTGGTGTTCAATATTCAACATCAGTGACTGGTGGACATTGTTAGTATTGTTGGTGTTCAATATTCAACAGCTGTGACTGGTGGGCATTGTTAGTATTGTTGGTGTTCAATATTCAACATCAGTGACTGGTGGACATTGTTAGTATTGTTGGTGTTCAATATTCAACAGCTGTGACTGGTGGGCATTGTTAGTATTGTTGGTGTTCAATATTCAACAGCTGTGACTGGTGAGCATTGTTAGTATTGTTGGTGTTCAATATTCAACAGCTGTGACTGGTGCGTATTATTAGTATTGTTGGTGTTCAATATTCAACAGCTGTGACTGGTGAGTATTGTTAATATTGTTGGTGTTCAATATTCAACAGCTGTGACTGGTGGGCATTGTTAGTATTGTTGGTGTTAAATATTCAACAGCTGTGACTGGTGGGCATTGCTAGAATTGTTGGTGTTCAATATTCAACAGCTGTGACTGGTGGTCATGTGTTTTATTGTTGTTGTTCAATATTCAACAGCTGTGACTGGTGGTCATTACTAGTATTGTTGGTGTTCAATATTCAACAGCTGTGACTGGTGGGCATTGTTAGTATTGTTGGTGTGCCATATTCAACAGTTGTGACTGGTGGTCATTGTTAGTATTGTTGGTGTTCAATATTCAACATCAGTGACTGGTGAGTACTGTTAGTATTGTTGGTGTTCAATATTCAATAGCTGTGACTGGTGGGCATTGTTAGAATTGTTGGTGTTCAATATTCAACATCAGTGACTGGTGAGTATTGTTAGTATTGTTGGTGTTCAATATTAAATAGCTGTGACTGGTGGGCATTGTTAGTATTGTTGGTGTTCAATATTCAACAGCTGTGACTGGTGGGCATTGTTAGTATTGTTGGTGTTCAATATTCAACAGCTGTGACTGGTGGGCATTGTTAGTATTGTTGGTGTTCAATATTCAATATATGTGACTGGTGGGCATTGTTATTATTGTTGGTGTTCAATATTCAACAGCTGTGACTGGTGGGCATTGTTAGTATTGTTGGGTTTCAATATTCAACAGTTGTGACTGGTGGGCATTGTTAGTATTGTTGGTGTTCAATATTCAACGGATAATTTTTAAAACATCGATGTTTTCCCTCTATAGATGTTTAAGTATCGATGGCAACACCGATGTTTCCCCCCCATAGATGCTAAAGTATCGATGGCAACACCGATGTTTTTCCTGAGATGTCCATCCCTACTTGGGAGGACCCAAGACCTATGTTCAACCTCATATAGGCTTTAAATCACGAGCTTTATTTCCCAAATCAAGAGCTATATAATATATTCTACGCTCTGTTATCGATAGAGGGACCCACTGTATCTCTGCTATGACATTGCACTATTCTGCAGGCAGTATCTCTCTCGTTACGCCTGATCACGCAGATCTTAGCTACGACACGGAGCTGATGTTGATGGTATCTAGCTGGAACTCTATTCTTAGTAGGTCCGTGTTGTCACGAACCTAGAACCTACCTCTCCAAGACCATTGTTCTCTGGCGGAATCCACCTCCAGCCTTCGATGGGGACCGCTCTGGGCAAGGTTGGAAACGACGTCCCAAGGGGGGCAGAGCTACTGGAATCCTGGGGTTCCGCCCGCGCCTCAGGGGACACCAATTACAAGCGAGACTCGAACACAATAGACAAGCTTTCGATCACATTATGTATGTATGTGTGTGTGTGTGTGTGTGTGTGTGTGTGTGTATGTGAGGGCATTCTTTTGTTTTACTCGTCACGCCACTTTATTAATAATATATTTTGAGGTTTTGAAGTAGAGAGCGCCAAGGAGTCAGAATGAAAAAAGTCATCACGCGCTCATATTTTACCTTTTCAAGGTATTATATTTGTATACAATTATAAACGAGACGTTGGACATGACGTAAGCTAAGTTATTTGGTTTATGTTATAACCAGTTTTATGTGAGGAATGCCAGGCCTCCACCGTGGTTCGGATTCCACGTTAAACTGTAGGTCCTCCATTTCATCTCACAATCACCCTACCATTACACATTAGCGTAAGTGCGTATAACCCGAACGGGTAGTAAGACGTGGTGCTAATAATAATAATAATAATAATAATAATAATAATAATAATAATATATCCAATTTTTACACAAAAATAAAGAAAAGGTTTGAAATGAAAGTTAATTTAATTTGGTTTATAAGCAGTTTTCAAATAAAAGGCAATGAAAAGGTTGTAAAATAACCACCTTCAAATAAACTGGGTAAATCATATCCAGGATTGATGCCACTTATGCAAAGAAAGATTATATTAATTCTGAAAAAATACATTTATTTTGTACATTTTGACATGGTAAAGAATATTTTCCAAACTTGTCTACCTACAATTTAGCCTTGTATGCACCCCACAGTTTTGACTCCAAGGCGTCAGGTTCACAATTGACTGAATTTACAGCGACGACTAGGTCGAGGTCTGGGATTACGAACGTTCCTGATGACGGGAGGAATGATGTAATTGTTCCTATGTATAAAGGCAAAGTCAATATTATTATTATTAGCACCGCGTCTTACTACCCGTTCGGGTTATACGCACTTACGATAATGTGTAATGGTAGGGTGATTATGAGATGAAATGGAGGACCTACAGTTTAACGTGGAATCCGAACCACGGTGGAGGCTTGGCATTCCCCACATTCACAAGATATCTTGTCAGAGGTGAAGGAAGGGTTTGGTAATAAGATAAATCTGTGCCGGGACCGAGGATTGAACCCCGGACCCCCAGCACAGAAGTCTGACACCTTACCTCTAGACCACCAGGTCACCAACTCAAAGTCAGTAAAAGTGAATGTAAGAATTGTAGGGATATTGGTTTGTTGAGTATTCCAGGCAAAGTTTTTGTAATGGTAAAATAAATTGATCTTTAGATTGAAATTAATCCTTACATTTTATGTGAAATCGAACCCAGAAAGAGTTGGATTTTACAATTCTGTATGTCTGTATGTCCCTGGATAAAGACCCACAACCTTTGATGAATTTTGTTCCAAATCAACATTTAGATTTTATGGGACTATACCCAAAAACGGGGTGTTTTTTAAGCCTAGAGCTTTAACTAATGGTAGTTTACTGATGAGTCGTTTTTTTTAATTCCAAATCTTTTGAAATGGGATCTAACGATTTTTATAAAGATGCATATCTAGGATTTGTTTGACATGATTAATAGCACTGTATATTTTATTTAGGGGTATTCTACAAAAGGTAGATATCTTAAAATTTTGAAATATTTTAAAAATGGCTTTAGTGATTCGTTACAAATTGGTATCATGAAAGTGTTTGACATGACATATTGCACTCCATAATGGTTTTTGGGATAAAATGCTATGTAAGGGTAGTTTGCTGATGACCAATTATTCAAATTGAACCATTTTAAGAATGGATTTACAAATTTGTTTTGAAATGTATGTCTGTAAAGCGGTTTATCTCCCAAATAACACTGGATACTTTGTTTTCGGGGTAGTACTTTAATACTAGTTTTTGTAAAATTTGAAAATATTTGAAAATATCAATGATAGTGATTTGGATCAAAAAATATATTGACAGAATATTTTATATAATAATGACAATCGAATTTTTTTTAAATAAAATAATTTAAATGTAGTTTACTTATAAACGGTTGAGGAAAATTTAAGGATTTTCGAAATAGTTCTTAAAGATTTATTTTAAAATGGGATATCTAGGAATAGTTTGTCAAGATAAATAGGAATAGATTTTATTTTTAAAAATTACTAATAACTTAATTGTTGTTTTCGAATAATTTATATTTGAAAATATGAGATTTGAGGAAAGATTTGAATAGTTTGATTTATAGATTATAAGAGTTTTTACTGTGATTTATAATATGATTAGTTTGTTTTACGAGTAAAACTTATTTAAGAGTCAAGTTGTAGAGATATATTTTGTGCACTTTGGGGAGTTCTCTGGCGTACTTTTTGTCGAGTCAAGTTGAAGAGATATGTTTTGTGCTCTTTGGGAAATCCTTCTCTGGGGTCCTTGTTGTCGAGTCAAGTTGAAGAGAGATGTTTTGTGCTCTTTGGGGAGTCCTTCTCTGGGGTCCTTGTTGTCGAGTCAAGTTAAAGAGAGATGTTTTGTGCTCTTTGTGGAGTTCTTCTCTGGGGTCCTTGTTGTCGAGTCAAACTGAAGAGTGATGTTTTTTGTTCTTTGGGGAGTCCTTCTCTGGGGTCCTTGTTGTCGAGTCAAACTGAAGAGTGATGTTTTTTGTTCTTTGGGGAGTCCTTCTCTGGGGTCCTTGTTGTCAAGTCAAACTGAAGAGTGATGTTTTTTGTTCTTTGGGGAGTCCTTCTCTGGGGTCCTTGTTGTCGAGTCAAACTGAAGAGTCATGTTTTTTGTTCTTTGGGGAGTCCTTCTCTGGGGTCCTTGTTGTCGAGTCAAACAGAAGAGTGATGTTTTTTGTTCTTTGGGGAGTCCTTCTCTGGGGTCCTTGTTGTCGAGTCAAGTTGTAGAGTGATGTTTTGTTCACT
>CABFVX010010263.1:0-11950 GCA_902151425.1 Timema shepardi | reverse complement strand
CCTTGTCCCTCGTCAATAAATATTGGCCAATGAACTAGGCTGTTTACAACCCAGGCCTCGCTGAATACTTATCGCAAGCAAAACAGTGTGCCAACTGTTGAACAAATATTCAATAATCAAGGTCACAATGATTATTTACTAGCCTAGTATAGCTCAAGTAAAATAAAATATATTATATTTGAAATTATCGTATAAATAACCGGCTTTAAACTATGCAATGATTAAATATATATTTTAATATGTTTATGCATTCTAGGCACATGTATCATCATGTATTTGGAAAGCATATTTACCACAATTTTAGAGTATACACTGGTGAAGTATGGAAGGGAGGGGGGAGGGGAGATTAGGGGCTAATTTAACTGTAGTAGCTAAACAGTGTTTTTGTTTTTTTTAGTATGACGTATTTATGGAGTTTTAACCGTGTTCTTTTGGTTGTTGCGTATAAGTTTATAGTTTTTTTGCAGCGTACATTATCTAATTATTAGTCATTGTGATATTATACAATTATACATCAAGGAATCCCAAAAGTTGGGAGTGAAATCTCACAGTTTCAAAATGATTTATCAGAAAAAAGGTAAAATAAAATTTATTTTCAGATGTAAAAGTCTTAGCGATAAGCCAATTACGTGGCAATAGATAAATAGGTCCAATAGGGGGGGGGGGAACTTCCCTTTGTTACTGTTATCACAGGTTTTATGGATCTAAACGCTTTGGCTAGAGTATCCAATTGGTTATCATAGCAATGGTTTGGCTGAACGATCCGTCTGGTCGTAGAGGCAGATGAATCTTCCAGACGCGGTCGACTCGAAGACCAACTCTTCTCAAGATTAATCTACACACTCTTACCGGGGCTATCTCTCAGCCTTTGTATTCCTGAAGTGATGCTCGCCAGTCCGATGGAGGAGAGCTGCAAGTCGATATCCTCCTGTCGGGGATATCCCTTTGTGAATGTATCCTCATATTTGTGCAGAGAGGTATTACCTCCCACATACTTGGACGGTTGCTCATTGATCATTTCCATTAAAAGCCGTCTTCGAGCAAGGGGTGATTTTTTAATTTGTATATCCCTCGTATGTTCTGGCCCGGACGTTTCTTCGGTTGATGATTCACTTGAATAATAAGTGTTTCCAAGGTCACTTGCTTTCCTTAAAAAATACGATAAAGTTTTTTCAGGGTCACTTGCTTCACTTAAAGAGTAAGATGAAGTTTTTATAGAGTCACTTGATTCACTTAAAGTGCAGGTTTTCTTAGAGGTACCCGATTCTAAGTTAATGCAGTTATCAATCTCACTTTGAGATTTCCTCAGATCCGAATCAATTTCTTGCTGACTAATGGAGCTCTTGGCATTGCTTAGTTTTTTTATCAATTTTTTCTGTCAACAAATCGATGATGGCTTGTTTGGTTTTTAGAGTAGACACGCTTTCATCCCTTTGTCTTGCGAGCTCTATTATGGTCTCCGCAAGGTGATTCTGAACTCTTCTCGCGTCCCGTAAATGAACATCTGAATAAACATTGTGCTCCTTATCGTCTACAGTGGCGCCATGTTCTAAATTAGGACAATCCTTTCCTTCTCCTTTTCCAAACTGTTTGTTTCCAGCTTCGTCATTGATCTTGTAACTATTCTTTTTTGGACAGACCTCACTATTTTCACCCTCACATAAACGTGATTGTTTATTGCTGTAACATAACTTCTCCGTTTCTAGATTTTGACCATTTGATTGGTCTCTCTTTGGATCTCGGCTCGTAGGGTCACGTGTTTGAACTCTGGAATCTCCGATGGTCTCAATCAGTGTTTGAGATAGTCGTTCTTTTCGAGCTAAAGATGCGTTGATCCGGTCTATTTCTTTATGATATGAGGCGATAGCTTTATCATGCTCAGATTTATCAACACTAGACGTCAGTCGTTCGTGCAATTGTGCTATGGTTGAATCTTTACTCTTTAATTCAGTTTTGAAGTGGTTTATCTCCTCTTCACTGAGTTTAATTGTCTGGACCACACTGTCAAGTGTTTTATTTAAATCATCTACAAGTTTCTCCTTCAAGGCATCTATGAGCGAGTCTTTGTCCTGCAAGAGTAGTTCATACTTTTTGTTTTCCTTGGTTAGTAATTCAACAAATCTCTCGTGGTCCAACTTATCTACGGCTCTCTCGAGCTTGTAATTCAGAAATGCTATGTCCGTCTCCTTATCTCTCAAAAGAGACTTACAAGTGTCTCTTTCCTCTGTTATCCCTGCGATGTCGTCGTCATACACTGACTTGGGAATTCTTTTTGCCAACTCTTTCTGTTGGGACGCTATTAGAGTTTCTTTATCTTTTAAAATGCTAGCGTATCTTTCATTTTCTTTAATAACTAGGTCTACCGCAAGTTGCATGTTGTTATTTGATTTCTCGATACATTTTTTGCATTCATCGCTAAAGTGTTTCAATGCCAGTTCTTGGTTCTCCAAAAGCTCCCTATACTTGTCCCTCTCGTTGTAGATAGACTGAACGGTGGCGTTGAATTCCGATTTTGTAACACTGGACAATAGCTCTGCCTTCAATGATGCTAGCTCTAACTCATTACTCTCCAGCATTTTTTTGTATTGGTCTCTATCAACAGTGATTAGCTCCACTCTCTGGTTACATTCTTTCTTCACCGTTAGCATGTTTTCTTCCAGCCACCTTTTTAGATATTCTATTTCTGATTCTTTCTGTTTCAGAAGCGCTTTATAATTATTCCTTTCATTCAACCCATTTGTAAAATCTCGTGCTGTTTTGTCTTGCGAGTCTTTTAAATCATCTGCCAAGCGTATATACAGGTCTCGTAACATAGTTTCCTTTTCATCCAGAATCACTTTGTACTTAATCTTTTCGTTGGTAATCAATTCAATATCTCGATCATGCTTTGACTTCGGTACACTGTCGGCCAACTTCCTTCTGAGTAATTCGAGCTCAGATACATTTGTCTCGGCAGAAAATTTGTAATCGTTCCTCTCTTTGGTGAGCAAACTAATAGCATGTTCGTGATCCGACTTCGGCATACTTTCATTCAGCTTGGCGTGCAGGGATTCCGTGTAGGCGTCTTTTTCCTTAAGTAGTTCTTTGTATTTGGCAGTTTCTTTTGTGTTATTTTCGATTATCTCTTCAAGTTTGCTCTTTGAGCTCTGGTCATCTTTAAAATAATGCCCTTCAAGACGTTCAATAACTGACTTTTGACTCTCTATTATTTCTTGATACTTTTCTCTTTCGATGTTGGTAAATCGGATGACTCTTTCAAATTGGAGCCTCGGGACGCTTTCGAAAAGTTGTTTGGTCAGCCCTTGAATTCTGAACTCCTTTTCTTCCAAACTAACTTTAATCCGACATTTCTCCTGTTCCGATATAACTACAGCTTCCGCTCTCACCTCTTCTATCTTTTTATTGCAACGTTCTACCTCTTTGGATAAACGCGTTATCTGCTCTTCCTTTGCTGTCAATATGGTTTCATGGGTTTCCTTCTCCTTATAAAACAAATTGTGAGCATGAACAAGCGCCTCCTGCGTGTTACTCGAAGCTGCCATCAACTCGCGGTGTAAATTACTAATCACCAATTCTTTATCTTCTAGTAGGGACACGTATTTCATTCTTTCTTCAACAAGTGTGTTGATGGCTTGTTGATGCTCCGATATTTTTATGAAATCATTCATTTTGACGTGAAGGGAAGCTATTTCCGAGTCATTTATTTATGCAACACGCTTGTAGTTATCCCTTTCCTCCGAGATTTTTTCGACCATTTCTTTGAATTTTGACTTTGGGACGAATTCTTCCAATTTTGAGTTTAATAATCTTACCAACAAATCCTTTTCTTCTAATATACTTTTGAACTTGTTATTAGCCTCTACGATCATTTTACGGGCATTATCTAGGTCTTTTTCCGTTCTCGCCAAAGTTTCCCTGTGGTTTTTTCGAAGATTTTCCAAAGCATACTTCTGTTTCTGTAAAAAGTCACCCAACTTGTCTCTTTCGGTGGTGATGTTTCGTATGGAACGCTGGCATTTTGTTTTAAGGATACTTTCTGATAACTTTGCCTTTAGAGATGATATTAATAATCTGTTATTTTCTATGACAGTATTGTATTGATCCCTCTCACGGGCAATCTTGTCTAAAGCTTGTTCCTGTATCTGTCCCGCCTTCCTGTCACTTTCTTCCAACCTGTCCTGCAACAACGCTATATAAGCCTCCTTACCGTGGTTATATTTCGACATATCCTCCCTCGCACGTTTGTCAGACTCGATTGTTTCGCAGATTGATTTTAACGGCAAACTTAAAGTTTCTGACACGTTCTTTTGGATTCTTTTTACCTTGGCATCTTTGTATTCCAAATGGCGCCGACTATTGTCAAGCGTATGATTTAATTTCGATATTTCCGACAAGTGATCTAGGTTGAGCTTTTTAATATTTCCCTCCAGCGATTTGATGGATTCGTCCTTTTCTTTCAACCTCTCTCGATAATCCTTGATTTGATCGGTAAGGTACTGCAGGCCTTCATTGTGTTGAGACTTCCGGACGCTGTCTGCCAGCTGCTCCTTCAAAGACGCCACCAGTGCATCTTTTTCTTCCAAAGCAGACAGGTACTCTCGTTCTTTTTGAAGGTGCGTCTCGACGGCTCGTCCGCGATCTGTTTCCGAGAGCTGGTCCATTTGTTCTCGCATCGCTGCCGTCCGCTTCTTCTGGCTGTCGATGGTCTCCAAATCAATGGCTCTTGAGGCGAGGCATCTGTCCCTCTGAGCCGTAATGAACTCTATTGCCTTGATAAGATTTTCCTTCTCTATTTCGATGGTGGGCGAGGTCGTGGCAAGGGCTGACGCCTTAGGCGTCACGGTAGCCCCCTCGTTGGTGGGCTCCACAAATTTGACTGTTTTTCCTATCCCGACGCGTGGTCTCGGAGAGGGAACAGTCAGTTTTTCTTCCTGGGATTATCAAAAGAAAAAAAATTACAATTTAAACTGCAATATGTATTTGAAAATATACACAAACATTCAATGGGGGGCTGCCTAAGGAAACCTGAGACGCTTTGTAAAGCGATCATAGACCCCCACATTATTTTATAAGTAGTTTGTTAACGCGAAAACGGAGGTGAATGGTATCATCTTGTCCCTATTTAATATGAACTTTATTTTTAAGCTCTATATTATAAATAAGCAATTAAATGTGAACTTATCTCATTCCCAAGGACGTTTCTTGTTAAATAATGGCAGTTCTGAGCTCAAGAGATAATGGCTAGAAACACAAATCTAACTTTTCCGCAAACAAATAAAGTTATATAATTTAATAGGATCCCAACATACTATTTTAAGACAGTTGGATTCAATTAACGTGTCCCGGTGTAATTTTACAACCTTATTTAATTTAATTGCCTACTTAGGTGGTCCAATAGTCTAAACTCTAATGGACAGTTTCATAATCAGACTTGTTACCCTCAAGTTCGGCGCTACACTAAATACAACACGCCACCTACCTACAATACCTCCATGGCTTCTTTGGTGCTGACTGACAGTTCACAGCTGACAGCTAAAAGCTTTGAAAAGTTACCAGACCAAATTATGTATCACTACTCCGAACCATATGATCTGCAAAAACATGTGTTTAACAGCTGTCACATCTGATGGTCAAAATTTAAGTATATACCTAAATGTTGACTGTCAGAAGTCAGCTGTGAGCTGTCAGTCAGCACCAAAGAAGCCATGGGGCTACTGACCAGAAGGCGTACTAAATCTGACTATGAAACTGGTGCTAGGGCCTCACTCTGCTGGAGATGACAGGGAGATAAGGGTACGGATATCGGTCAGGTGATGGTTTTGCACTCCACCTCCACGCAAATGTGGACGTACGTAATCTAAATACAGCTTTCCACATCCTTAACATATTTGAATATTTATTACACTCATATAACCCAAATATGACGCGGTGCCAGAAGATAAAATCATTTAAGACGCTTCTAATAAATTTAAGACTTCAGAGCTGTCATTCCTTTAAGAAATATAGTAGTGTTTCAGGAAGGGGATATTTTAGTTCAAGTTACAAAACGGAATAATAATTGTAGTAAATACAAAACTTCCAAAGTATTATGGAGGCAGAAATATTTATTTTCAGGTGCTCTGTTTTTTTTTTAATTCTATATAAAAATCCGTTGTGTGTAGTAACAACTATCGTATTTACTATACTTGTAGCTATTTTTTATTTTCACATTCGCTGCAAAAACGAGAGCAGAGCAGAAAAGTAATCACGTGACGAGCTCTAAGCCAATCACAAGATGTCAGCCTCGTCAGCGTAGTCCACTCGGTGCGACTTGAAATAATTTCAGCTTTATTTTTATGCGCGAAAACATCAGCTTTGGAGACCAAATTCAATTTTTTTTTTAATGATTCAATAAGTGCGCATACGCCTGCAAGGTGAGATACTGGCAGACAGCCGCGTCTACTGAAGTGAATGTATTTGAAATCACTCGTTAAATAGAAAGCACGTGTAACGGTCCTGTTTTGTTTGTATTTATTTCACGACCCAATACAATACCGTAATTTGAAAACATCCGTCTTTAAGATCCGTTTATCCAATAAAAACAAATTCATATACCAATAATTAACTGTTTATATTTTTTTGTCGCAAAGTATTATGTGCCAACATGGGTTGCTTCAATCGTGTGAATTACTGTGACACTCGAGCATATTCCACTCTCAATGACCGTGTGAACCAAGCTTTGCTCCCAACGTATGGATCAATGACCGTGTGAACCAAGCTTTGCTCCCAACGTATGGATCAATGACCGTGTGAACCAAGATTTGCTCCCAACGTATGGCTCAATGACCGTGTGAACCAAGCTTTTCCTCCCAACGTATGGATCAATGACCGTGTGAACCAAGCTTTGCTCCCAACGTATGTATCTATGACCGTGTGAACCAAGTTTTGCTCCCAACGTATGGATCAATGACCGTGTGAACCAAGCTCTGCTCCCAACGTATGGATCCATGACCGTGTGAACCAAGCTTTGCTCCCAACGTATGGATCAATGACCGTGTGAACCAAGCTTTGTTCCCAACGTATGGATCAATGACCGTGTGAACCAAGCTTTGTTCCCAACTTATGGATCAATGACAGTGTGAACCAAGCTTTGTTCCCAACGTATGGATCAATGACTGTGTGAGCCAAACTTTGGTCCCAACTTATGGATCAATGACCGTGTGAACCAAGCTTGGTTCCCAATGTATGGATCAATGACCGTGTGAACCAAGCTTTGTTCCCAACGTATGGATCAATGACCGTGTGAACCAAGCTTTGTTCCCAATGTATGGATCAATGACCGTGTGAACCAAGATTTGTTCCCAACGTATGGATCAATGACCGTGTGAGCCAGACTTTGGTCCCAACTTATGGATCAATGACCGTGTGAACCAAGCTTTGCTCCCAACGTATGGATCAATGACCGTGTGAACCAAGCTTTGCTTCCAACGTATGGATACGCACAACTTAACGTGCGTCTCTATTCATAATTTCGATACAGCGTTTGTACAAATTCTCGTTGCACCTGCTATTGAAAAGACTAGCTCATTACCTTATCAGGCGAATACTTGATGTCCAATACGTTGAAACCTAAGGATCGGCGTTTTTCTGGCACGGGGGGTGCCCGCTTTGTAGTTGTAGTCTTCTGACGTCTCTCGACCAGTGACGGCCTACCAGGGTAGGTAACACTTAATTGGGGCAGTCTTGCATCTGATGTACCAGTGGTAGGGCCAACTGTTTCATCAGTTGTCAGTGGCCTTATTACGTTTGTACCAGTGGTAAGGGTAAGTTTTTCATCAACTGCCCGTCGACCTATTACGTCTTTACTACCAGTGGTAGGGGTGAGTTTTCCATCAACTGCCCGTCGACTTGTTACGTCTTTACTACCAGTGGTAGGGGTGAGTTTTCCATCAACTGCCCGTTGACTTATTACGTCTTTACTACCAGTGGTAGGGGTGAGTTTTTCATCAACTGCCAGTCGACTTATTACGTCTTTAGTACCAGTGGTAGGGGAAAGTTTTCCATCAGCTGCCCGTCGAATTAATGTGTCTTTTGTACCAGTGGCAGGCTTAGTTGTATTTATTGTCCGTGACTCCTTTGCATCTGTTGTGGTGTATTGTTGTTGGTCTATTGAATCTGTTCTGGTAGATGGTTGTGGGTCTATTACATCTGATGTGGTAGATGGCTGTGGGTCTATTACATCTGTTGTGGTAGATGGTCGCGGTAAGTCTGCCGGTCCATCACCCTCCAACACACTTTCTAGTGTTGACATGTTATTTTCAACGCTCGCTACACTGACATTTAAGATAAAGAAGAAACTATATATTTTTTCATTTATCACCTATTATTGATAAAAATAATACTTGAAATTTCTCTGTTCTGATGTTAGTTTCGTGGATGGTAGGTTTGACAACGATACGCTGAGAGGCGTTTCCATGGTTACAGTCGAAATCAAACTTAAATTCATTGTATTAAAATGTTACTTTTTTTTTGTATTTTATGATTTTATTCCGCAAGACACGGCTTACATTGGTGTCGGGCAGGGTCAAGGAGGTACTGTGACTCACACTTTCACTGAAAAACAAGAGAAGGACTGAAATGTGGTCACGTGACGACGAGCTCTAAGCCAATCACAAGGAATCATCGCAAGCTGCGTAAGTCGCTCTGCGCTGACAGAAACAATCTCCGCTCTGTCCGCGTTCCTCCATAAAATCTGCGTGGAAGAACCAATCAGATTTCAAAGACCAACCGACTCAACCACTGCGCATGCGCCTAAAAACCGACTCAATACGCTCACGCTCCACTTCAGTGAACGAATAGTCTAAGGCGTCACTCTCATGTTAGACTGGCCTACTGAATATGGGGAGATTGGGGTTCGAATCCCGTTTGGGTATACTAAAGGTGGTTTTTCCTAAATGGTTTACCATTCTACTTCCACGCTAATGCTGGTGGATTACCTCTAAAATTCTTCCTTCCTAATCTCTAACCAATTAGAGTGATTATCATATATGCGTAAAACTTGAACAGGTAGTAAGTAATACGCGGTAATAAAAAAACTCGCGTGTGCTTAAAAAACGAGAAACAAGCAGACAGCTGCGTCTATTGCTGTAAGCTGATTTGAAATAAATGGAAAGCTTGTGTGTCGTTCTGGTTTTGTTTGGATCTGTTTCACAACACAAAACATTAATTAGAAAATATCCATCGTAGCAATAATGTAGAAATATTTGTTTATCCAATAGAGCTGTGCGAAGGACACTTTTGAAATGCAAAGCGAAGTCAAAGGGAATCTTGAAACTTACGAAGAAAAGTCAAAGTCGAAGTCGAAGCTACCTAGTATTATTGTTGGAGACCTGGCAGTCTAGGGGTAAGGTGTCAGACTTCTGTGCTGGCGGCCGGGGTTCAATCCTCGGTCCCGGCACAGATTTATCTGATTACCAAACCCTTCCTTCACCTCTGACAAGACATCTTGTGAATGTGGGGAATGCCAGGCCTCCACCGTGGTTCGGATCCCACGTTAAACTGTAGGTCCTCCATTTCATCTCACAATCACCCTACCATTACACATTAGCGTAAGTGCGTATAACCCGAACGGGTAGTAAGACGCGGTACTAATAATAATAATAATAATAATAATAATAATAATAGTAGTATTATTGTTGTTGTCACTTAAAGTCACTTTTAATTTTTAAATTAATTATTTTTCTAGATCCTGTCAGTAACAAGGGCCGGACAAATTTCCTTATTTGTGACCTGAGGACTATATTAATAACTAATGCACACAGGCTCACTGATAAGCTTAGTAACTTATCAATTAAGTTGTATTCTGAAAATTGAAAAATGACACCTGGACATGGGAATCGAATCCGGGACCTTTGGCACGATTTGGGTTCGATTCCCGTGTCCAGGTGTCATTTTTCAATTTTCAGAATATATCTATATGGAGTAATCCTTACAAAAAAAAGCATAAATAATAGCTTTGGCTATTTGATTCTTGATTAAGTTTTAATTTTTACTTACATCGTGGAGTTTATAAAATTATTTTGCAAAATTTACATATGCATGTCTTTTTTTATCTGCATTTCTCTGGTAATAATTATAAATTAAATTTTGTTTTGGTCTCCTACTTTCCGTATCAGCCATTTTGAATAACAAAGAAAATGCGAAGAAGCTATGACAAACTTCTTTGGCAAGATGCACTTGTAAATTTCTCACAAATAATTCCAAAGAGATAGAATTTTAAGGACTAAACATTAGACGCGAGCTGGGATGGTAGCACAACTAAAGCGCTTTCTCTGCTTCATACAAGTGAACATAGTGTTATTTCCTTATAGGTATTTTTATTTTTACAAAATTATGTTGGCGATGGTGAATATAATATATTGACATTTACTTACCCGTTTTTGATCCATGCTTGCGTTGTGTTGGTTAAATTACTAGTCATTGTTGAAATTCTGTTTAGTAATTGTTTTAAAACTATCAAATATTGAAAAATGTTATATTTAGTAAAATAAAATTAAATCGTTTGGTAATTTATCGAAGTTTTATCCTTCCTTCGAAACTTTTCGAAGCTTCGCACACCATTATTATCCAATGTAAAACTAAAATTATTGATAATCAGGTGTTTCCCGTTTGTATGGGTCAACATAGTTCCTACTATCGTGTTAATTGCTGGGTCAACCAAGCAGATTCTACTCTCAAAATTCGGTGAACGCATGAATTAAGATTTAGACTAGCACTGCGCTGGTTCTATATGGAGATGTACCCAGCATTTTCGTGGAGAGAGAACAGGAAATCATTCAAGGTGAATCACCCTCGGGACCTACCCAGTCGAGATTCAAATCCTGATCTCTTTGTATACAGCAAACCAGACTAGTCGAATCTTACATTTAGTCCACGCACCCACTAATCTGGGTCACTGTAATTTTTTTATATTCTTTTTAGCGCCACGTCTTACTAACCGTTCGAGTTACACGTAACTGTGAAAATTGAATCTTAAAAAAAGTAAAGTAAAATGCAATGTAACAAGCGTTGAAGGTCAGCACTCCTGACCGAGTAAATTAAAACCATTGTTGTTGTTTTGTCAACGTGTCATACTACCCGTCCGGTTTATACGCACATGTACTAATTTCGCTAACGCGTTAGGGATTAAAAGGGTTGAATTTTGAGTAAATGTACCAAAATTTGCGTCAAACCATCAAGGGAAAACTCTGGCTTCGGTCATTCGTCAAAAGGGACGGTTTCGACACGGAATTGGATCGGTATCGAAAAAAATATTAGTATTTGTTTATAATATACAGTAGAATTAGGATAATATGACATTGGTTATTTCGAAAAATTTGATAGTTCGAACCCATCACGACTCCCCGTGAATTTCCTATCCATACCAATGATAATATAACATGTGTTTGGAATTTTAGAAAGAAAAATTAGGATAGTTTGAAACCGATACATTGTTAATTTTTTTTTTTCAAGTTTTATCTCATTTTAAACCTAACTTAATAACGGTGGAACGCTGACAGATTCTTGAAGAAGTTAATAACAGAAATATCTAATAATCTTCTGATGAAGAAGACAGAACAGACATCCAAGAAGAATAAGAACCAATACCATCCGTTTCTGAAGAACTTAACAATGATGGGAAAACTGAGAAGATTCACTGAATCACAACCAGACCTAAAAAAACACGGCCTTTTTAACGCAATCAGTGAACTTGAAGATTTCATTTATTGTGTCAAGATAAAGCGATTCACAACAAGCCATAACTAATTTTTTTCAAATGTAATGGCAAAAATTGATTTCAGTCTGTAATTTTTGTATGTTATTTTTTTTTTTCCAAGTTATCATATGTTGGTGACCTGGTGGTCTAGGAGTAAGGTGTCAGACTTCTGTGCTGGCGGCCGGGGTTCAATCCTCGGTCCCGGCACAGATTTAT